>JAHPZR010013342.1:2500-12500 GCA_019787425.1 Platygyra sinensis
ACAAATAAAGTAACTGTACTAAAGAAATAAAGATTTATGGTAAATTTATAAATGAAAGATGGCAATTTCATATAACATGCTTACCACTTATACATACGGACGTACACAGTGTGCTTAATATTTACCACTCTCCACCAACCATCTTTATTAGTCTGCTTATGTCATTTTGATGGATGGCCCAGTCTGTCCGGCCATCCACCGACACGACGTTCCTTCAGAAAGGTAAATAGAGCTAAAAGGACATTTCTTTGCAAACTGAAATTCCTAAACAAACAATTAGTTCTGAGTGTAAAACAGTTCTTCCTGTGATATACAAGCCATAAGCTTACTACAATCCCGTACAATGCACAGTTTAACACTAAACAAGTCGCTTAAAGCAGCTTTTGAAGTTGTTGTCAAAAAAGACCTTGTTGTTGCTTATGACGAAGGTTTGGTAAATAATGCGAAAATTGATATTAAAGCTTATAAACTCACCGTTCACATCATCTCCGCACTCTTGGTATCGCGGTTCGCTTTAGCGTGTCCGCCATATTTGTTTTTTCCGAAGAAAAATCCGACCACTTTGCCGAAGATTTTCACCGGAGATCATATGACGTCACGTCAGTTTCACAGATGGAAACTAGTGACGACCGTTAATTAGTCTGATCCAGAGACATGCGCACTCTACCACAACAAAGCGGCTCCTTGAACGTCATTTGTGCTTGCACAATACCAGTGGAAAATTGCGAAACTTCTTACGGATGGTATCTTCCTACTATAGAGGCCCAAAGGTAACCTTCAAAAAATTCGCAACTTAGTGCAAACATAGTTCGTGTTAGCATGTATAGCATTTAGACATTTCTCGAAGAATTCGTAATGAATGTGGGAAATACTTCCGGCCACAAATATTATGTATGATGAACATTTCACTGGAAAAGGGAACTGCTCTTATAGAATACAAGGAAGCATCTCAGTTGCTGTTAGTACACTATGTACTACTACTGCTGCTATTTGCAGGATACATTCTGATAGCAACTTGTCGTGGGATTTCCAGCGATCATAGTCTTTCTTCTCAATGTATGAACAACACTCATTCAGCTAAGCTACAGCAGGAACTGTTCGAAACTGTGAAATGTTTGAAATTGAGAATGTACTCCTAACTTGTAAGACACTGAAATTCTTTATTCTGCATGTGCATCGAAGTTACATATGTCAACCAAAACATATAAAACTATAGAAAGAATATAGATATGATAATTTCCTAACCAAATAACAACCGGTTATATTCACGATATTTTATATGCCGACCGAAAATCATTTTATCTCAAACTAAGGAGATAATAGGACAATCACTCGCTCCGCAGTGCTCAACAACAAATTAATGCTGCTCTATTTATGAGGTTTTTCTAGCCGAAAACCGAGATTTCGGTTTGTAATTAAAATTCATATGCAGTTTGTTTCGCTCGCTTGCCCTCAGCGTGACTTCGATTTTCCGGAAAAAAAAAACAAAGAAAATCTCTCTCACGTGACGATTGACCCAGTTCTGAGAACGGAAACAATAGATAACATCATCGCTAAAAACGTCCAACAAAACACTCACCAAAAGACATTCAAATTTTACCCTCTTGAGATTTAAGTCCTCCAGGATTTTTTGAATTGCGCACTCTTCGCCCACATCATTCCCAGTGTTTCCGGAACGGCGATGATTTCTATAATGTTTTTATGTCAAATTTACCTTATCCGAAGGATAATTATATGTATTACCATTCTGGCTCAAACGTTGCTAAGGTACTCAGCTGGCATTGATAGCTGAACTTAAGGAAGCCTCAGGTGAATTACCATAGTAGATAAGTACATGATTGGAAAGTGAATTGTTAAATCGAAATCAATATATGATGCCGTTATTTTTGAAGAAAACATGAAATTCCTCCAGGAGCCCGTTTCTCGGGGGTTCCGGTAACTTAATGGGGGCCCGAAATCATATTTTGAAATCAAAGTCTCAAGAAGAGTAAGTGTGCTATGACCTCTAATGAAGTCCTTTTTGTTGCGTTAGCTGATAAATTTATTGTTTAATTTTCAAAGCTTTTTGAAATTCCCATCTGGAATGGAAAACAAAGTAGCTTAACAGGCTCTGTAATTACCGGGAGCTTCGAGAAACGACCAGGCCTTGTTTTATATCAAAAGCCTGATCATTTCTTATCCCTAACTAGCCACTGTGTAAGCAAGATCAAACCAATGTCACTTAACTGCCATTTCAGTCTTTGATAAAGTTCATTTTTTTTGGAAATAAAGTTTCTCTTTAGTTCTTTTTTAAACAGTAATTGTTGCTGTTCGTAAGCAATCCTGGTCAGTCAAAAATATTATCGTGTCTATGATGCTCCATGAATAACCGGTTCTTTTATATTTCATTTCACTTTTACAGGCTAACATGAAGAAGCTTAATTGGTTGTTTGTGTCAGTGAATACTTTACTTTTCGTTCTGCCCGGAGGGTGTGATCGCATACCCACCTTACCAGACAACTGTACCTGTGTGGCAAGCGAGGGAACTAAGTACAGCTTATTTACCCTTGGAAGGAAAGGCGAACCAAGGTAATTTACTATCACAGTAACATCCGAGAGATAATTACGATTACTTTAGGGAGCTTACAAGACGCTGGATACCAAACATCGGCCCGCTTTCTTATACCACAAGTCGAACGCGTCTTTCGTTCATATCAATGTAACTAATAATGGTAATAATATACAAGCAACAATTTCTGCGTTCTGATTGGTTAAAAACATGTCAGTTAATCCCAAATCAGTGCAAAAAAGTGCAATTGAGTGCAAAAATGTGTAATTGAGTGCAAAAAAGTGTTATTAAGTTTGAAAATGATTGATTGCTCCTACTTTGAGCTCGGACAAACAAAATGGCGCACAAAAATTAAACGAAGAATGAAACTCTTTACCTTCATTTCAATACAATTACCTCATAACGAAGCAAACTGCAAAGCTCAACAACAATTACTAAACTAGTAAAAGTGAAGTAGATATACACAAAAGTCGCTAGGTCAAAAACTTGAACATAAACTTGAGCTTGAGTGAATGGAAATATGTCGGCGTCGATCACGACTGCATTGCAAAATACTAGTTGAAGAAGTAAATTTAAAATTCTTGAGCACCACGAAATAAAACGCGAAGAAGGACCCAACAAGACGTCCTAAGACCCGACCACATCTTACTTTTTAAGACAAAAAGTGCAGGCATTCAATTTTTGTGAAAGAACTGCAACGGCGAGCTGAGAAGGTGGTTCCCTAAAAAACCGGTAAACGCTTCAGGTGGTAAATCTAACCTTTACAACGCCCAGTGAAGAAGCTTAAGTCAGGCAGCAACCAGGAGAGGTTAAAAAGATGTCCTTCAGAGCTAATAAATTCCGTTTCTTGGTAGATTTTAGCTTCGTTTCTCGGTATTTTGGTCAAAGTAACTTGCACTACGGCCAGGTTCAATAGTTTCTTGCACACAGTTCCTCAACCACTCAGAAAACATTTGGCAAGAAAGCCGCATCAAAACGGCAGGGAGTTTTTCCTCTGCTGTGTGGTCAAGTTCTTCAATTCAACTGTGGGTAAAGACTGATTTTAACTGTGTAAAAAGAAACTGTTCAGTTTTATACATGACTTGGAGAGAGTGTCTGAATTTTTACGCTTGAATTCACCTGTCAAATTTTCATCCAATAAAGTTGACGTAGCTTGTTGCCTCCATTTGTCACGCAAAATACTTAAGTGTGACAGAAATTGTTACTTGTATATTATTAACAAGTAATCAAATGATTTTTCTGGTGCAATTTGGAATAAATAAGCACTCGTAATCTTTGAAAAATTTACTCGTGCTTATTTATTCCAAATTGCACTCGAAATCATTTGTATATACTAATTGAACTGAGTGGAGTGCAATTTGGTCGGAAATCATACACATGATTTCAAAATCGATTGGAAAGCACAAGTATGATTTCAGACCAAAATTCCATTTTGAGATCGCACAATCTAATAGCCAAATTTGCCAAACAATGGATTTTCCTGCAATGTGATTGGTTACTTTTAAAAAAGTCTAAAATCTGATTGATTGTTTTGGTTTACTGTCCCATTCTCATTGGCTGGGAAAAAGATGCGATTTAGAGCAAAAGATAGTGCGATTCGTGAATAAATCGTACCGCTGAAAGCCAATCTCATTGCAAGGATAACCAGTGATTTCAAAATGGATTTAATAAAGTACGAAATTACCTTTGATCTGGGTGATGATCCTCTCTTGTCTAGACGTATGTTAAGTAAAAGGAATGAAACAAACAAATAGGTGTATCGCATCGTCAATACACAAGATTTTTGAAACGTCTTGGCACAAAATGTAGCAACAAACAGAATCCAAGACGACTTCGTCACGGTCAAAGTGTGTAATTATGCAAACCCCACTTGACTGGGGTTTGTGCATATTTATGAGCATTCTTTTCCCTTGTGTGCATTACGTATGAGTATTGTTTTTCCCTTGTCACATGACTTTCGTTGCGTCACATGCCATCGGTGGTCGACAGGGAAGTCAAAACAGGTTTCTTGTCTTTTCTGTGAGTACATGAAGTCGGCAGTGAAGTCATAACAGGTTTCCTGTTGTGAGATTGATCACGTTTTCAAACCTTGGAGCCGAGAAGTATCCAAAGCTGACTGAAAAAAGATCGTCGAAAATCCTTCGCAACGATCGGTACGAACTCGTTGGTAACCTGCGATCAAGTGCCCCTTGGCGACGCATGCGACAATTAAGCTTATTGAACTTAAGCTGTATTTACAAGTAAGTGCACGTCCTGTTTTTTTTTTGTTTTCATAAATTGATTATTTTATTCAGTGTATTTTGATGGATTTGGAAAATTGAAATCTAAAGTGAAGAATTAATAGACGGACACCAAACAGTCCCCTACCAACCTGGAACTCTTTTTTGAGGGGTCAAATGTCTCGTAGTGTTCCCAACCCATTTTAATCTTAACAATTCCCTTTTAAAACTACTTCAAATTTCACTCCTAATCAGGTAAGTTAATTTGATTTGATTGCAAACGTGCCAACAGTCAGGTTATGAAGCAATTTCATGTAAAGTTAGGTACGATTTTGCAATTTTACCACCATCATCTTTTCGTGCAGATAAACATTGCAATTCGACATGTAATCGCGGGAAATGTTTTAAATCTCTCGCTTTCTGGTGAACAATATACTTCCGGGAACTTTCTCAGTTGTGGTTTTCACTTTCTTCCCTCTCCCTTCGCCAAACAGATCAGTTTAAAAGCGTCCTTTTCACTAAGAAATATTATATCGCCTTGCACTAAAATACCTCAATAGGCTTAACTAATTTATTAGTAATTGAAATTCATGAAAAGAAACTCACTAAAGAAATGTCAAATGTGAGTAGTGAACAAATGGTGTTGACATTGACCGCAACTGTTTACACTACCGGCCTTAGCTATATCACAACCAAAATTAGAGCACGCTTATAAGAACCAAGATACATGTACTGAAAAGACAAGGTGTTGAAAACGTATAATATAATCTAACAAGGCTGCCCATTTCTCTGGGAATACGAGATTTTAAATAAACCCCTGCTTCAACTAAGAATGCGTGATGCGTGACGGAACGGCCGGTGACGCCGAATCAGTAGTGGTCAGTAGTGGTCAGTACCGCAGTAGTAGTCAAAGCAAGGCTTGAGAGATTTCCTGTAAAATAAGTCTCATGGAGTTCTCCAAGCGTTAAAACTCAATAAATCTAATCAGGTGATGTCTAAAAGGTCGTTGAGAAACTCAAAACCGCATTTTAGTCAACGGATGAGATTTGTCATTTCAACACAAATTGTTGAAATTTCCGCTACTTTGTTGAATTTTTTGCGTATCGAAATTACGAGTGCCCACAACTTTTAACACAGATAATTGTAGCTTAGGCTTAGTACTTTACGCTGATAACAGTCATCATTCATGAAGAGTTCCAACTTTTGAAAAAAATCTGTTTGTTTGGAGGCTATGTCAGACGTCTTTAAGAGGTCACGTTAAGACGTCATAACTTTGCTTGCGTTTAAGATAAGCAGATAGCTTTTAGTTGTGTGGAAGGAAGAAAGAATTATGCAGTAATCCTGAAAGAATTAGGCTGTTTCATTTAATGTGCGAAGTTTGAGCAAGCATAGCGTAACCTCAATTTTTGGGGTTTCAATTTCCGGTTTGTGTGGTTTTCGGGATGCCTACAAAAAAAATTCCTCAAAAAATTAAAAAAGCGAATCTATCGAAATAAAGGCCATTTTCGTTCATTGCATATGTTGCTTGACTTGTGTAGAAAAAATGAAGGCGATCCATTCTCCACGAAAATTTGAGTGGCCTGTTCTTACACGGACACGCTCTTAAAATCGGCAATTTTAAGGAGTCTTAAAATCGTCAATTTTAAGGAGTCTTAAAATCGACAATTTTAACGAGTTTTAAAATCGGCAATTTTAAGGAGTCTTAAAATCGGCAATTTTAAGGAGTCTTAAAATCGGCAATTTTAAGGAGGCTTAAAATCGGCAATTTTCAGGAGTCTTAAAATCGGCAATTTCAAGGAGTCTTAAAATCGGCATTTTTATCGAGTCTTAAAATCGGCAATTTTAGGATGTTTAAACTGTAATTGTACGGAGTCTTAAATTCGGGAATTCTCAACAACCTTAAAAGCGCCTATTTTAAGGACTCTTAAATTAAAAGCGACTGTTTTAAAGAGTATCGTATTTTTATGACAGCGGAGTAAAATTGGCCATTTCAAAGACATAATTTATATAAGAGGCTTTTTGATAATTATTCCCAAGGAAATTACATAAGGTATTTTGGCCAGATGCTGATAAAGATCCGAGGTTTCTCCTACATACTGTTGTTTGCATTTTGCGCAGGTTATTACGTAAATTACATTAGCTGTTCGGCAGGTAATATGTTGGCGTATTTGGAAGGTTTCACCGGTATTTGTGGTCTCGATGATATGCGCAAACTTTCCGTAGTGTCTGCATGATGCGCACCTCCGGTCGGCTTGGCAGGGACAGAATCCAGGTTGATTTCTGTAGTCAGGTGGGGTTGTCTTGTGTGCGCGTGCAAAGTGAATTTTCAAATTTCTGTTAGTTTGAAAGATGCGGCTGCAGACTGGGCATTTACTGGCTGGTGGGTCTGGTATAGCGATATCTTTAAGTAGTTGTGCATGGTGGTCAGGATCTGCTGGTAATCGTTTGCTGGTAAGTAGGTCTGAGCCGTAATTCTTCCTTTGCGGAATGAAATCAATGTTGGATCTCTGAAGACCTCCCTGCATCTTTTTGAAGCGTGCAGTATTGGTTGGTATTCTTTAATGATCTCTTTCAAACAACCAAGCGCCGGATTGTAGGTGACTACTAGTGGAACCCTCTTGGTGTTATCCGTGTTGCTATCAATGCATAGCGTCTCGCTCCTAGTTGTTTATCTTGCCCTTTCGATGGATTGTTTGATGTGTTTGAGCTTGTAACCCCGGTTAAGTAAGATGTTAAACAGTTCCTGTGCTCGTTTTTCGAAAAAATCATTCTCCGAGCAGATGCGGCGTAGTCTGAGTGCCAAGCTGTATGGGATGGCAGTCTTGGTGTGGCGCGGATGACAACTAGTCCAATTCATGTACTGGTGGGTGTCCGTGGGTGGGTGTAGAGATCAGGTTTAATTTTGCCGTTATCAAGGATCACTTGTACGTCAAGAAAGGGAATGGTGGTTGAAGATACTGTTTGTTCGAATTTAATGTGTGGGTCAAAACTGTTGCATGCATCAAAGAACTGTTGGAGTTTAGTTTGACCAAAAGTCCAGAGGAAGAAGATGTCATCTATGAATCTGAACCACAGTAATGGCTTTAAGGTAGTTTGCTCTAGTAGTTGTTCCTCTAGTAGACCCATATATAGATTCGCATATGTAGGGGCCATTCTGGTACCCATGGTGGTTCCTGTTTGCTGAATATAGTGGTTTCCTTGGAATGTCAAGTTGTCGCATGTGAGCGCCAACTTTTTAAACTTTAGGATGGTTGTTCTCTTGTACTCGCCATAGTCGTTGACGCGCATGTAGTGTTCGCAGACCCTGATGCCTTTTTCATGCGTGATGTTAGTATATAATGACTTGACATCACACGTAACCTGTAAGGTGTCTGTCGGCAATGTTTCACAAGAACAAGAACATTCCTACTGTGGAAACATCGGAAACAAGAACATTCCTACTGTGAGGCACTTTAAAGCCTGTGGCTTACAACACTTTCAACTGACTGTAGTTGAAAGGGTCAGGCGACACGATGTGGAAACCAGGCGCGTGAGAGAAAGTTTCTGGATTGAACGCATAAGACCGGCCATAAACGGCCAAACTTAATTTAACATCTTGTCCACGCGCGCGTGCTTGTCGGTTAAGATTTTTTTATTTTCTCGCCACGAATTTAAATGTGCGCTACACCCAATAGGCTTTATTGTATACGATTTCAGTTAGTATAAGATTTTCAAATGTCGTACGCAAACCTCATTGTAACAGTGCTCCTAAAGAAGGCCGTGAGTCCGAAACGTTGAGCATTAAAAGCCTCGTAAAATTTTCACTGGAGTTGGAGATTATTGTATCACAAGACAAAAATCTACAAATTTATTCAATACTCCAAGATCGCATAAGTGATCCTCCAATTCAAGACTAAGAAGAGCATTGTTTGAGGGACCTCTCACACGTATACTAAAACTATATATATTTATATCTATAAAAAATAAAACAACAAACACTGGAAAAATGACTTGCCGATATTTCGTCTCTATTCAACAAAGACTTCATCAGGGCAACTGAAAAAGCGATAAAAACCGTTACAAGATATATAAGCTAGCTAATGTAACACGCGACAATATGAATGTGCGCGCACACTATAAAGCGCGCGCGTTACAACCAGACCTAAATGGAATCTAATTACATGCTAATACAAGTCCCTTCTCGGGCTACGGCTACAGAAAAAGTCATCACTGTTTAATCCCAGAGAGTGAATGGATCGAAGCCTGTAGGCCCACTGGGCCTCCCTATCCCTAAGCCTTGTTTTGTTGTAACACTTATCTATAAGCCGTACTCTAATATCAGTCAAATCCTAATGATCCGGTTGATTAAAGTGCCTGTATATACAATCATCCTTAGTCGTATTTTCAGCAGTAAGTTTTCTGTGGGCATTGAGCCTAGATTTATGGTTAGTCCTAAACTTTTGTAACAGTTGATCCCACATACTGCATTTCACATCTGGCGCACGATAAAAGATCTACAACGTGATCGGAATTACAATCCACATTAAAATTAATCACAAAATTATTACCCGTAACTCTACTCCTAAAATCCTTACACTCAACCAGAAAGTTACACACCCTGCACCACCTATCCCCCACTTACAACAGCCCTTATCATTTACGGTCGTTGGCATTTCCGACTGAACTAAAATATCTTTGAGGCTTTGAGGCTTTTAGGCCTCTTGATGAGTTTAGAACAGGGTGTAGCCTGTGCAAAATCTCCCCGATATCGGGCAGTGCCGGATGACATGAGACTACAAACGGAATACGGCTGTTGTTGCTATATAACAGCCGTATTCCCTTTTGGGCAGGCCCTCAGGATACGCCGTATTTGTTCCACGAATGCTTTCTTTGAGAAACGGGCTAGCGAGTTGTGTAACTACTTGGTTAAAAGGTGTTACAAGAAAGACCACGTGGAAAGGGAAATCGATAGGACCCGTAGGATTCCTAGAGCGGACACCCTCAGGGATAAGCAGCCGGCTAACAACAGCCGTATTCCGCAAAGACAGGAAGAGATAGTTTTATATTTTGGTTGCCGTTTTGTCCCACCACATCAGGATGGGGCAAGCTTCTTACAAGATAGTTTGGAAGTTGATTTTCTTTTAATTTTCCACTCCTTTTAATTCTTTCAATTGTTTTATTAATGGTTTTGGTTTTCAAATCTTCTAAAGGTTTACGAGAAAAGGATTTGAACCACACCCAGGGTATGTTTACA
>JAHPZR010013342.1:15000-17500 GCA_019787425.1 Platygyra sinensis
TTAAAAGATGTAACAATGAAATAGGGAGCGAGTTGGGATCATCCAAATAGCAAAGGCTAATTTAGTGGATGACCCCTACAATAAAATACAGTTCATCTTGTAATTCCGCAATTCACTTTCGTCTCAATATCGTTCTCCTTCAACTGCTGCCTTGCACTGTTCTCGATTTCCCCTCAATTGCTCCTGCGCTGACTGCTCCTACTGCTCCAGAACTAACTCCGGCCGAGGGGTTTCATTGGTAGAGCAGCTCACCACCAATGGGTGCAACAACTGTAGCCACTCTTAACTCGGCAGTGGGCATTTCGTAGTTAAAGTAGGTACTCTGCTCTCCATCTCTTCCAAAAATGACCCATGAAGAATTATGTTAAGGTGTCTCTCTCTCCTACTTAGGCATTTTCTCGTGACTTTGGTCATTCTGCAAAATTCCAAAGTCTCCATCTGCAGGGCTGTCAACCTCAGGAACAAGACTAATTTTTCGACCAATCATAAGATTAGTGGGAGTGAGAGGCACTTCTAAATCTTAAGATGAAACATAGGAGATAGGTCGGCAATTTGAGTGTTTTAAAGACCGTTTTTTTCATGCGAGGCTCTTGAAATTGCTTAATAAAATGGTGCCTGAAATGACGATTTTAACGGAATTTCGTACTTTGCATATTTCTTTGAAATAAAAGGGTACTTTGCAAAAAAAAAAAAGCCACCTAGTAGCTTTTGTCATGCCCTAGCCTATCCACCATAACAGTATGAGCGAAATCGAGTTTTCGACCCTTGCCGAGTTATTTTTCATATTTATGGACAGGGACCCTTAACTCACAAAATGAAATCACAGTACCACTGAAGTGATATTTTTTTGGCCTGCACATTCAAAAACCACATTTTCCAAGAAGTATGGAAAAAACATGGAAAGAAAAGATAATGAAAATAATTTTAGCACTGCAAATGTTTATTTTTAATGTGTACTTGTTCTCCCCTCCATTTGTTTCATTTACAGCTATGTAAGTACAATGAAGAAGACCAACCTGTGTATGACGATATTGGCGAACAACGGAATGTTGAATGCGACATTAGCGATGGAAAGGTCGCTCTGATTTACCCTATAAAGTAAGTAAATCATACTTTTAAGTGTACTAGATAATTACGAGTGAATGCTTAACAAAGAGTATTGTAAGACACTGTACATTTCGCAGTCAAACTAAGTGAAGCTTATCCCCTCAAGATTACATTAATGAATATACTGTTATCGCTTGGGCGGTTTGTTTCCCATTACAGACCACGTGCTAGTCTCTGGGGAATTGTTTTTCATCCATCTAAAAATTATTCATTCATATGCACGCGATTTTTTGAAAATTTGAACGCGAGGATTCTCAAGAGAATCATCACATGGTCTGCAATGGGGCAAAAAACCGCCCAGTCGAAAAAAGTCTATTGATTATGTGAATATTGAACCCGCTAGTCGTTTCAAGGATGCAATAATGAATTGATTAATAGAAACTGAGCCCACTAGTCGTTTTAAGAATACTGCTAATGGGTTAAATGTTCAAAAAAATCAATTTAATATTTAAATATTTCATTTATTTTTGCATTCTTTGCGGGTTCAATATCCAAATAATCATTCATTAATGTAATCTTGACTGGGGTACTCTTCGCTTGGTTTGGCTATAATCCCGCCAATAATTTATACATGTCAGATATATGTTCTGCATACTCTCGCCCTTATAGTAATTAACGTTTGTCCTATTACCAGGCGTTGATCAGAAACATCGAACAAAAATCCACGCGACCCGCTCTTTCTCATTATTTATAAGCCATTAACAAACAAACGCTTTCCAGCTTAAAATGTAAAAAACTAACCGGAAACAAGTAATGAACCATCTTTCAATTTTGCAGCTTTTAAGTCTCAAAACAGACGCTTACTGTAGCTTCATGAGAGTGTTGCGTTTCGGTGAATGTTATTCTTTAATGTTTATTTGGCCTATAACAGCTGTCTAAATATGACTTAAAATGCACACGAATCTTCTCAAGGTTGCTTTTGATATTCTCTTTAATTCACATTTCCCCCATTAAAAGTGAGTGCTCGTGGAGAGACGACAAGTTTCTATAAAATTTATAGCGGAGCTCTACGGAGCACCATAAGTATAGAAACAAAACCACATGTATGCATAGAGATATATAGGAAACCATGCAACTCTTTTTTTGGTCAACATGGCTAGCGGCATGTATCACGGGCGCGTACGACGACGTCGCACAACATGGCGGCAATGGCGGCCATCCAGCTAATACCAGGTCACGCAGTCTTGGATTACAGCATATCTTTTACTAAAGCAAAAGTAATATCAAACAGAAAGCAAGAATTAACAGGCAAAAAAGAGGTAGAGAAATCACTCGTCTAACTTTCATTATTATTCGTCTTCGGGACTGTGGGACTGCGGGAACAATAGTTTTACTCGCCTTACGTTCATTAAGCCATTTCATGATTACAACACGACCGCGGGACTACGAGACT
>JAHPZR010013342.1:20000-27500 GCA_019787425.1 Platygyra sinensis
GGCAAAATGATGTCACACGAAATAAGACAGCATACCTTGTGTGGAAGGCATGATAATTTGGTTTTAAAAAAGATCTCTAATTCATGTATACGTAATTGAAGATCATGAGGAGTAGTCTCTAACAAGCCCTTTATAAGATCGTTACATAGCACCTTTCAACATACAACTGAAGATCAACAAACTATAGCTATAGCCCATCACTATAGAACTTCAAGACTCCAAATCCTTTGTAACGTGAACTTTATCATTTCCAATGAGTAAATCTTGTACAGATTTTCAACGGTGACTCTACCTTATCTGAATCACATTTCTGGTACGAAGTACTGCAAGGTTCGGTTAACGAATGGTAACGACATCCGCAGACTTCAGAGCTGGATACACAAGTGAAGTAAACTAAAACTCACGCTAAAAAACTGGCCTAAATTATGGGCCTGTTCACATGGAAGTGGGAGACCTCAGGCGGGTGAGGTCCCCCGCTCTGGTGGGGTAAGCAATTGATCCATACAATCTCTCTTTTTTCTTGATCGCGCTCACATGTTAGGTGGGGTACCCCACCAAGGCAGGTTACCCGGTCAGCCTATCCGGGTAACCTGCTTCGGCGGGGTGAGTTTTCTCCATGTGAAAGCTACGGAGTGGGGTAACCCGCCTAACCGGGGTAATCAAATAACTCGAGCGTGGCGAGCTATTTCGACGATTTTACCTCCAAAACCGCCAAAACGCTGATGAAATTGACAGTGCTGGCGAAAATTTAAGCCTGGAATCGGATAGTCGGCTAATCAGCGGAATCAAACTAAAGTTTTTCCTGCAACAACGACATTAAAGCGAAAAGCAGCTTCATCGGGAACAAACGATAGTTCTTTGTTTATGTGCGTGCTTAGCGACCAAGTGATTGCATTTTGGACCTCAACCTGCGTCCACGGGGTTGCATGTGAAGACAAGTATTTTTTTACCACGTGTAGGTGAGGTAACTCACCTCTCTGGAGTCCGTCACTTCCATGTGAACAGGCCCTAACATACGTAACGCAAGAACAAAAAGACGGGAGAACGCGTGAACGAAAAAAATGCACACAAACACAAAAAAAAACTAATAAATACTCGCTATAATAACAAAATACTTAATTTCAAACTAAATCCCTCAAGATTAGAACATGCAGATTTTCATGGGAATCTGTTCGTGTGCAATGGATCCGATGGATTCCATCGGAACTACTTTCTATACCCGCTCATTCAAGATGAGTGAAGTTTTTCTAAGACTCCAACGAATAGATCATGGACTTTCTATCGGAATCTGTTCGACTCCAATGGACCCGATGGATTCCATCGCAACGACTTTCCACCCCCTAAGCCAACATGGGTGAACTTTTTCGAAGTCTTCCACAAATAGACATTAACTTTTCTTTCGGAATCAGTTCGTGTCCGATGGATCCGATGGATACCATCAGAGAGACTTTCTATCCCGGTATCCAACATGGGCAATCTTTTTCGAAGTCTCTCAGGAATAGAACATGGCCTTTTCCATCGGAATCTGCTCGTATCCGATGGATCCGATGGATAAGTAGTAAAGGACGCTCATAAGGTCGGTAACCAATCACGAGCCGAGAAAGACAATAGGCTATTGTTTCGAGAACAATAGACTCTATTGTTTTCCAAATCCAAGATGGCCGCCACAAATTTCAACCAATCAGGAATCGAATTAAGAATTCAAGATGGCGGCGCCCATGAAAGTCAGCCATGTTGGAAAACAGCCCACCAGCCTCAACGGAGGACTGCGATCGGTCTCACAGATTTCCATGGCGATCAGAAATGTTGAACAATGAACAATGAACTTACAGTTGGCTTGCCCAGTCCCCTCTCTTAATCCTTCTCTCGACCAATCAGAGAGCCAGATTTTATCCAAGTGACTAAATTTGTGAGGTAGGTATTTTTCAGGACCGAAGAGCCAATCAGCAGTCGAATTGAGAATTCAAGATGGATACCCTGAGCAGCAGTGAAATCTGGAAACTAGGCTCCAGGTTCCCAGGAGTGTGTTTTGGGGCGAGAAAATTGCCCACTGGACTCGAAAGCCTGAGATCGTTCTCTCAGACTCATCCAATATGCCAATAGAGAATCAATCTATGCACATGTAATTCAAATGAGAAACAATTGTATTTTTCAAAAATCCTAATTCTTTACAGACGGGACGTGTGCGGTTCCTTGTGACCCGCGCCCATTAAAATGTTTATAAAAAATGTACTTGTCCAGGACTCTTTTAAAATTATAAATCATAATAATTGTTTATATCTCTTAATCGCAAAGGCAAGATTTCTTTTTGCAAATCGCACTTCACTCATGTTCAGACAACCAAGATCATGATCGATATACAATGCATCAATGTAGTCAAGTAACGAAGCAACGTACGGATAAAGGAATATCAAGTCTCTGTACAACAACGATTGAGTGTTTTCTTTCTCCACTTCGATCAATGCTTCGAGCCGAAGGTATAGTTTTTGAACATTTTCTACCACATTTATTAAGGGTGTCCATGATCTAAAAAGAAATTCGTGCATCAGAACGTTTAGAAATCTCTCTACATAGGCAGCGTACTGACCTTGTCAAAGACTTACCTCTTCAAAACAAAACAAGAGAACTCTCTTTCAAAATGACTCTTCTTTAACTTTTCTTTATTCATCTAGTTGTTTGGTGTGCTGAACGTTGTCACAAATAAAATGACTACATGACTGTTATATAAAAACGGGTATCGATGAAAATACAGAGGATAAGGGGTATCCCACGTAGCACGTGATTAAGAACCAATGAGAATACGATGAAAAGACGGAAGATAAGGGCATCCCACACAACACGTGGTTAACATCCATTGACTGGGCAGGGATTGGGGGTATGCGGGAATAAGGGGGTATAGCTATGTCATTAAATTATTATAAACAAAACAAAGAGTCTGATGCATAATTTATGACGTTTATTGGATAATAACAGCATGAAAACCAAAGAGAGGAATGATTACAACTTTAAGTCTTGACCGTCAGTGTTCCACAAAGTGTATCGCTGGGAACTAGCCTCATTTCTAGTTTGGGTAATCTTTATTTAAAACACGATCAATTCATCAGCTCATAAAATTGCACATCACATACACTAAAATATTTAAAATTCAAACTATATACTCGATGGGCTCCTGATATACTATAGCACTAAAAGCTGTTTTCCGTGAATGCCGTGCGTTAGACTTGAAGAATGTCATTGATCTTACGTTTAAATATCCCAGAGACTCTATGTTCCTTATATCACATGGTAGACTGTTCCATAATGTTTCCCAGACTCTTGGTCCCAGGCCACAAAACGCATGATATTCTGACCTATTTTCTTTGTTTTTGGTCACGAAGTCTTTGCCTGATCTGTTCCTTATTCCTGGCATAATAACATCTCCAATATTCCTTGATCCGTCTCATGTTGTTTATGCAGTATTGTCTTTGATAATTTCTGATGTGTTCTTTGTTCTGTTGACAATAGGCTCTCTGGCTGCTGGCGAGCCTTTCCCTGTTGTTTTCATACCAACTTTTACGACGTGATTTGAGAATCTCAATGTGCTCGGTACGATATCGTTTTTGTCGGGCCAGGATTTGCTCCCTGTTCTTTGCATAATAGTTTTTATGGTAGGCTTTTCTACAGACAACTACCTTGTCATTCCCGACCATTGACTGGAGCAATTCATCTTGAGCGGCGTCTTACGAATAATGATTAAACTCTAGAATCACAAACTCTTATAAGAATCGTATGGCCACTCAGTGTATCACACTAAGGCTTAAACCTCTCCTTCCGCTACGTCTTGTTCTTCGTCATCATCGGGGGGCAATTTCTTTTTCATTAGTCCAACAGTTCCTGGATAGAGGAAAATCCCAACACTATGCCGAAATGCCGCTTTCAACGCCCTGTTACCGGTAAGTAGAAGAAGGCTACGAAGAACTTATTTAGAGCGTCTAAAATGGACTCATCATATCAAACACGATGCAATACACCGTAAAGTCATGAAGACTCTTCGACGCTTTGTTGAGGAAGATGACATGGATTTTGAAGAGGCGACCGAGTCGGCAGTGGCAAAACGGAAATTACTGTTGAACAGACTAATGAAAAAGAAATTGCCCCCGATGATGACGAAGAACAAGACGTAGCGGAAGGAGAGGTTTAAGCCTTAGTGTGATACACTGAGTGGCCATACGATTCTTATAAGAGTTTGTGATTCTAGAGTTTAATCATTATTCGTAAGACGCCGCTCAAGATGAATTGCTCCAGTCAATGGTCGGGGAATGACAAGGTAGTTGTCTGTAGAAAAGCCTACCATAAAAACTATTATGCAAAGAACAGGGAGCAAATCCTGGCCCGACAAAACGATATCGTACCGAGCACATTGAGATTCTCAAATCACGTCGTAAAAGTTGGTATGAAAACAACAGGGAAAGGCTCGCCAGCAGCCAGAGAGCCTATTGTCAACAGAACAAAGAACACATCAGAAATTATCAAAGACAATACTGCATAAACAACATGAGACGGATCAAGGAATATTGGAGATGTTATTATGCCAGGAATAAGGAACAGATCAGGCAAAGACTTCGTGACCAAAAACAAAGAAAATAGGTCAGAATATCATGCGTTTTGTGGCCTGGGACCAAGAGTCTGGGAAACATTATGGAACAGTCTACCATGTGATATAAGGAACATAGAGTCTCTGGGATATTTAAACGTAAGATCAATGACATTCTTCAAGTCTAACGCACGGCATTCACGGAAAACAGCTTTTAGTGCTATAGTATATCAGGAGCCCATCGAGTATATAGTTTGAATTTAAATATTTTAGTGTATGTGATGTGCAATTTTATGAGCTGATGAATTGATCGTGTTTTAAATAAAGATTACCCAAACTAGAAATGAGGCTAGTTCCCAGCGATACACTTTGTGGAACACTGACGGTCAAGACTTAAAGTTGTAATCATTCCTCTCTTTGGTTTTCATGCTGTTATTATCCAATAAACGTCATAAATTATGCATCAGACTCTTTGTTTTGTTTATAATAATTTAATGACATAGCTATACCCCCTTATTCCCGCATACCCCCAATCCCTGCCCAGTCAATGGATGTTAACCACGTGTTGTGTGGGATGCCCTTATCTTCCGTCTTTTCATCGTATTCTCATTGGTTCTTAATCACGTGCTACGTGGGATACCCTTATCCTCTGTATTTTCATCGATACCCGTTTTTATATAACAGTCATGTAGTCATTTTATTTGTGACAACGTTCAGCACACCAAACAACTAGATGAATAAAGAAAAGTTAAAGAAGAGTCATTTTGAAAGAGAGTTCTCTTGTTTTGTTTTGAAGAGGTAAGTCTTTGACAAGGTCAGTACGCTGCCTATGTAGAGAGATTTCTAAACGTTCTGATGCACGAATTTCTTTTTAGATCATGGACACCCTTAATAAATGTGGTAGAAAATGTTCAAAAACTATACCTTCGGCTCGAAGCATTGATCGAAGTGGAGAAAGAAAACACTCAATCGTTGTTGTACAGAGACTTGATATTCCTTTATCCGTACGTTGCTTCGTTACTTGACTACATTGATGCATTGTATATCGATCATGATCTTGGTTGTCTGAACATGAGTGAAGTGCGATTTGCAAAAAGAAATCTTGCCTTTGCGATTAAGAGATATAAACAATTATTATGATTTATAATTTTAAAAGAGTCCTGGACAAGTACATTTTTTATAAACATTTTAATGGGCGCGGGTCACAAGGAACCGCACACGTCCCGTCTGTAAAGAATTAGGATTTTTGAAAAATACAATTGTTTCTCATTTGAATTACATGTGCATAGATTGATTCTCTATTGGCATATTGGATGAGTCTGAGAGAACGATCTCAGGCTTTCGAGTCCAGTGGGCAATTTTCTCGCCCCAAAACACACTCCTGGGAACCTGGAGCCTAGTTTCCAGATTTCACTGCTGCTCAGGGTATCCATCTTGAATTCTCAATTCGACTGCTGATTGGCTCTTCGGTCCTGAAAAATACCTACCTCACAAATTTAGTCACTTGGATAAAATCTGGCTCTCTGATTGGTCGAGAGAAGGATTAAGAGAGGGGACTGGGCAAGCCACTGTAAGTTCATTGTTCATTGTTCAACATTTCTGATCGCCATGGAAATCTGTGAGACCGATCGCAGTCCTCCGTTGAGGCTGGTGGGCTGTTTTCCAACATGGCTGACTTTCATGGGCGCCGCCATCTTGAATTCTTAATTCGATTCCTGATTGGTTGAAATTTGTGGCGGCCATCTTGGATTTGGAAAACAATAGAGTCTATTGTTCTCGAAACAATAGCCTATTGTCTTTCTCGGCTCGTGATTGGTTACCGACCTTATGAGCGTCCTTTACTACTTATCCATCGGATCCATCGGATACGAGCAGATTCCGATGGAAAAGGCCATGTTCTATTCCTGAGAGACTTCGAAAAAGATTGCCCATGTTGGATACCGGGATAGAAAGTCTCTCTGATGGTATCCATCGGATCCATCGGACACGAACTGATTCCGAAAGAAAAGTTAATGTCTATTTGTGGAAGACTTCGAAAAAGTTCACCCATGTTGGCTTAGGGGGTGGAAAGTCGTTGCGATGGAATCCATCGGGTCCATTGGAGTCGAACAGATTCCGATAGAAAGTCCATGATCTATTCGTTGGAGTCTTAGAAAAACTTCACTCATCTTGAATGAGCGGGTATAGAAAGTAGTTCCGATGGAATCCATCGGATCCATTGCACACGAACAGATTCCCATGAAAATCTGCATGTTCTAATCTTGAGGGATTTAGTTTGAAATTAAGTATTTTGTTATTATAGCGAGTATTTAATTAGTTTTTTTTTGTGTTTGTGTGCATTTTTTTCGTTCACGCGTTCTCCCGTCTTTTTGTTCTTGCGTTACGTATGTTAGGGCCTGTTCACATGGAAGTGACGGACTCCAGAGAGGTGAGTTACCTCACCTACACGTGGTAAAAAATACTTGTCTTCACATGCAACCCCGTGGACGCAGGTTGAGGTCCAAAATGCAATCACTTGGTCGCTAAGCACGCACATAAACAAAGAACTATCGTTTGTTCCCGATGAAGCTGCTTTTCGCTTTAATGTCGTTGTTGCAGGAAAAACTTTAGTTTGATTCCGCTGATTAGCCGACTATCCGATTCCAGGCTTAAATTTTCGCCAGCACTGTCAATTTCATCAGCGTTTTGGCGGTTTTGGAGGTAAAATCGTCGAAATAGCTCGCCACGCTCGAGTTATTTGATTACCCCGGTTAGGCGGGTTACCCCACTCCGTAGCTTTCACATGGAGAAAACTCACCCCGCCGAAGCAGGTTACCCGGATAGGCTGACCGGGTAACCTGCCTTGGTGGGGTACCCCACCTAACATGTGAGCGCGATCAAGAAAAAAGAGAGATTGTATGGATCAATTGCTTACCCCACCAGAGCGG
>JAHPZR010013342.1:37500-39556 GCA_019787425.1 Platygyra sinensis
CATTCCAAGGAAACCACTATATTCAGCAAACAGGAACCACCATGGGTACCAGAATGGCCCCTACATATGCGAATCTATATATGGGTCTACTAGAGGAACAACTACTAGAGCAAACTACCTTAAAGCCATTACTGTGGTTCAGATTCATAGATGACATCTTCTTCCTCTGGACTTTTGGTCAAACTAAACTCCAACAGTTCTTTGATGCATGCAACAGTTTTGACCCACACATTAAATTCGAACAAACAGTATCTTCAACCACCATTCCCTTTCTTGACGTACAAGTGATCCTTGATAACGGCAAAATTAAACCTGATCTCTACACCCACCCACGGACACCCACCAGTACATGAATTGGACTAGTTGTCATCCGCGCCACACCAAGACTGCCATCCCATACAGCTTGGCACTCAGACTACGCCGCATCT
This sequence comes from Platygyra sinensis, assembly GCA_019787425.1. Taxonomy (NCBI): domain Eukaryota; kingdom Metazoa; phylum Cnidaria; class Anthozoa; order Scleractinia; family Merulinidae; genus Platygyra; species Platygyra sinensis. The sequence goes on from JAHPZR010013342.1 coordinate 37,929, forward strand.
GCTCGGAGAATGATTTTTTCGAAAAACGAGCACAGGAACTGTTTAACATCTTACTTAACCGGGGTTACAAGCTCAAACACATCAAACAATCCATCGAAAGGGCAAGATAAACAACTAGGAGCGAGACGCTATGCATTGATAGCAACACGGATAACACCAAGAGGGTTCCACTAGTAGTCACCTACAATCCGGCGCTTGGTTGTTTGAAAGAGGTATGAGAAATCTACGCGTCTAACTTTCATTATTCATTCGTCTTCGGGATCTGTGGGACTGCGGGAACAATAGTTTTTACTCGCGCCTTACGTTCATTAGCCATTTCATATACAAAACGACCGGCGGGGACTACGAGACTAGTGCATGAATAAATTGTGCTGGTAATTCAGGGAAAAGTTGCTTCAAAATATCCCCCAAAAGTTGCTCTAAGAGTGCTCAATATCAAGAAGTTGCCACCAAAATTTAGAAAGTTGCTTGCTCGTCTAGAGTTCGTTTTTGCTTTAGATTAAATACGCAAAACGTGTTTGTTTGTTGCCATTTAACATATTTATTAAATATTCCTTACATCATTAAAAGAGGCCAAAAAGCCATTGTTATATGCAATATAAATACTATGTTGTAATCAGATACTCGTTAAACTCAACATAACATTCAATAACAGATACGTATTTTCTAGTTGAAGTTTCTAACTAGTCAACCTTGCAAAGTTGACTGGATGGTAATCATAATTTTAACTATATGGGCGTAATGGCAAGTGTTATTTTATTGTCTTTGATTGCATATCCTTGTTTTAATAAAATCGGTTTTTGATAAAACCAGTTATCCACATAAATCCTTCGAAATGAAAACGACCTTTTTAGGTTGTGATCGGTTTTATATCAATTTGTTTGCTCAAAAGTTGCCAAGGTAGGTCCAAAAGTTGCCGCTAGGTTGCTGGTACCGTACATAAGAGTTGTCGTCAAACGCTCAAAGTTGCTCAAAAGTTGCCGAGGCACAATCTAATTTATGCCTATTACGAGACCAAGAGTTCATGTCACTTAATCGTGGTCGGGTATTCTAAGTCGCTCCCTGACGTGAAGAAACAATATATAGAATATAATATGTAGATCTAGGCCAGCCTAAAATCGTAGCGCCTTGCCATTGTTCAGTGCCCGATTCACGCTACCCCCGAAAAAGGTAGAATTTGAATTTAACGTTTTGTAACTTTTCGGTGAGGTTTTCGGTTTATGAGATTTATAAGCACAATAAACAAAGCAGCAAAAAACATTGTATACGAGCGCAAAAGTTTTAATTCGAATAAATTTTAATCCCGGGCACGTTAACAGGCCTTCAGGAACAATCCTTCCGCTGTTTTTCAACAAGTTACCTGACATGAGCCCGCATATCCTATCGAAAACGCGAGCACTCGGTCAGACGGTCACCTTAAAAAAAACACGTGACCTCGATAAGTTGTAGACTTGAGCCCGCATATGGTGCACGTGATACGGTCAGCAGATACCTTGATTTGATCTGGTGTCCATTGATCATAACTTGTTTGTCGCATATCAAAGAAGTACACGGTAAACCAGGCTTCAATATATCTGTTGCTCTGGGGGGGGGGGTTAGCGGCTGAGGCTGGTCTGAGTATGTTTCCC
>JAHPZR010013343.1:2500-11863 GCA_019787425.1 Platygyra sinensis
CTCTGTAATTTGCCATACCGTGCTTATACTTTTTTGATTACTTTGTTTAGGTTCGCCATTCTATTGCAAGACATGTTTTGAGGTTTTTAGTATTGGTTCTCCAAGGACAAAGATTAAGATGTTGCGTGAAAATAATGCTTACTTTGATTCTATGTTGTGACGCTGGGACCGGATATTTGATTGGAACTGAAGGCACTGTGTGTTGCTTCTTGATCACGGATATTATATTATCTTCTTCCAAACAGCTTTTCTTCAGAGACTGCCGTAGCTTTACTTCGAGAAAGCTATACAATTTTCTAGAAACATTGTTATGTTTTTTGCAACAATCTGAATATTCGAAATTTCATCCTGAAGGCTAAGTACTGCTAAACATTGCGGGTAATGTCAGTCGCAGCACAGCGCGATACTTTGAATTTGACAAAGCTCAACGCGACAAATTGCCTGATTACAGAGGACCCCTCCCTGATGTTCTCAATAGCCCATTTCCGATATATTTAGGCGCGTAAGACTGGTAACAAATAAGGACGCGAAAGCAAGGCTTGGGGGAATAAGGTAAAAGTAATGTTTAGTAAGCATTTTGGAATTTCGTAGAAATCAAGAAAAAATGGAAGAACGATTTGATGGGAAGAGCGTTCCTTGGCTAAAAGATTATTTAACAAAGAGAGAGATTCAGGTGAGTGATCAAGGACGCAGTAAGCGTAAAGCTCAACTGGTGGCTCTCGCGGTGAAGGCACATGAAATGAAATTACAACGGATCGATGAAGACGACGAAGACACCTCAGACGTGATAACTAGTAAACTGAAAACTGAAAAGGGCGCAATACCTCGCCCGGAAAATCTCCAGAGCTGGAGCTACGATTTTTCTAAGATGCCTCCATTTACTTTCGCTGATTTGTATACGTACTTGATTGGCTCTGGGGAGTACACTCCCGAGAATCTCAAGTCCTTTAAGAGTCTGCTTGGATACAAGTTATTTTCAGATGGTCATGTTCAAGATTGCATGATGCATTGTGTCCACGACATGAGCTGCACTTTATTCAAGTTCAAGGTGTTACCAACGGAGACGTCCAAAACTGACGATAATAAACAAACCTACAATGGCTTTATAATCATGGAAGACTCTGGTGTAGCTAAAGATGGATTTTGCCCTTGTAAAGGAGGGTAAATATATGCTTTACTTAAGCAGACATTTTCATCCAATACTGTGGACCACTGTACATACATTACAATGTTGAAATGCGGTGGCTAGTAATGTTTGGAGTATTCCTCAGCGCGAATGTTGGGTAGTAAACTTTGCTATTTTAAATTACTTTGGGAAAATGGTGGGGATCGATGGGGAGAAGGGAAAGAAAGACATTTTATTCTAACTTTTGCACAGTTTTAATCACCTTTCATCCCAGATGTAATCTTAGCAATCCCTTCATTATATTGTTTTAATTGCTTGTAGATTAGATGGAACATGTCGTCACATTGCAGCTGTGTTGTTTGACCTAGAACATACTGCACGTATCAATGATGTAAAATCCTGCACATCAGGTCAGTGCCAGTGGGTAAGACGAGCAAAGCCTAACACCAACTCTTGTTCATTACATGACCTAAAGCTTACAAAGAGAGAATATGGCAAACAAGAAAAAGCATATGCAGATATCAACAACTTTGATCCGAGCTCAATAATACCTCATCCTGATACACTGAATAGAAAACTCAGAGAAGGTTTGCAGCATGTTTACAGTAGTGCTGTTGGACTTCATGTACTTTCTCACTGTCCACCTCCAACTGTTGATGAAGATATTCTACAATCTTTCATTACTTTGGATGAAAATATTGATTCTGTTGAAGAGGTAGAAGCTATTGAAATTTTCTCTATCTATGACATTAGAGATAACTTTGTCTCTTTACACAACATTCAAGTCAGTGCTAGTGAATCAGTTGACACTCAGTTAGTGTCACAGTTTTTTGAAGCCATTTCCCTTACTCAGGAGCAAGCTGACATGATAAATGAAAAAACCAAGGGCCAAGGGGAGACTGAATTCTGGATAAAACAGAGGGTTGGAAGGCTCACTGCTTCCAACTTCTATAAAATATGTCATCTTAGAGAAACTACAAATAGAGATAACACATTAAGAGAACTTCTCAATTACTGTCCACTGCCACCGGAGAGAACACCAGTGCAATTTCAGTGGGGGCATGATAAAGAACAGGCAGCAATAGATTTATACAGCAAAAAAACTTCAAAAAAAGCACAAAGGCCTATGTGTAAATAAAAGTGGACTTGTAGTCAATACATCATGGCCACACCTAGGAGCCCGTCCTGATGGTATCCGATGTTGTGAGTGCTGTTGTAAGAGAGTAGTGGAGATCAAAAGCTTGTTTTCGAAAAGAAACCTCCCTCCGCATATTGCAACATCAGAGTACATCATTAAAGAGAACGGAAAGTACAAACTGAAGACTGAAACAAGATGGTACTACCAGATACAGGGGGAACTTGCCACGACTTGTTTCAAGATTGCAGATTTGATTATATACACAAACAAAGGAATTCTAGTTATAGAAGTGGAGTTTAATGTGGAATTTTGGAAAGCAATGCTGAAAAAATTGACAGACTTTTACATTGGTTACATGATTCCAGAATTACTGACTCAAAAAATTCTTCAAAAACTACCGTGATTGTTAAAGAAATATAATACAAACCAGGTCACTACTGTAACTAAGTTTTAGTTAAGTTTGAAATGAATGACAGGTTAAAATGATTTTAAACTAGTTTGATTCGTATTTTTATAGCCCCGAATATATTGCTATTGTCTGTTAACAAATAAAATACTGATCAACCCAGCCCAAATTCATTTTATACAAAACTACAACTAGTATGTCACATTTTATTCTGTATGGAAGTGATCTAGTAATTAATTCATTAGCTCTGTTACATTCAGCAAATGTCAAGGGGCTGTAGCTGCTTAGTCCCCTTCCCCTCCCCTCCCCCCCCCCCCCAACAATAAATGTAAACACTGTTACAGGTTGGAGATCTGTTTCAACTTGTCATCATTATTTTAAAGGTCTCCAAGATTGACAGTTCTTAATCACTGATGTCAATTCACCTAGTTTTAAAATACATTCCTACAACAACAAAGTGAATACAAACTTAAAATACTGTAAATAGCTCCTACTTGGCTAAAGGAGGAAGAAGGTTACATAACGAAGCACACACAATGACTTCCTGGTCAATTAACTTTAAAGATGCTAATGGGATGTTTCCATGGAAAATTTTGAATTCTTTCAACCTCTCAATTGCTCTCTCAACATGTATCCTCACTTTTGCGATTGAACTTCTTTCTTTGCGAGCCTTTCTTGACAATTGTTTACCTGAGTGGAAAATTAAAACTCTAAATTAAACAGTGCTCCTAAAGCGGCCTGGCGGGGTGGGGGGGGGGGGGGGGGGAAGGGTGTCTACTTCAATTTTTACCCAGGTCCACACAATGGCTTTGATAAAAAATGGTACCACTTTCACGCACCAACAGAAGGATGACTACATCTAATTTACCTCAACAGTATAGTCAGCTATTGTGAGAACCCCACCCCCTGCAAGGAAAGTGACTGCCTACTTTTTAGTGTTTGGGGGCTGGAGATGTATATGAAAAAAAAAAACACTAGAGAAAAATACCCATTGTAGGGATAGCAAGAACAGGATTGATGGGTACCTTTAGTAAAAGGGGGCATGTTGAGTTTTACTCCTTTTTTTGTCAGAAGATCTCTGATTGTAAAACCCCTGTCCGCCATGACTTGATCTCCCTCTTCTAGAAGGTCTATCAGGCCACTTTCTTGAGTAACTCGCCGATCGCTTGTGCTCCCAGACCATAATTTGGAGATGAAAGAAAAAGCTCCAGATGGTGTAATTCCTACTAGTAACTTAACAGTGTTGTGATGTTTGTAATCACTCCAAGTGGCCTTTTGGGCACTTGGGGAGGAAGGCTTCTCAATAAAGAACTCGGTGCAATCGATAATGACGCGTGTACCTGGGTATTTTGAAAACGAGTTAGGCATGCGAGTCTTAATTTCCTGTTTTGATGGCCAGCGAAGTAGTGAACCGTTAACAGTCAGAGCTAAAAAGCGAACCCATGTCATATAAATCCGACTAACTCTACTGACAGAAACTGCGAACATGTCGGCAAGGTGCCTTTCCATAAGACCTAGTTTCAGCCGCAACAGAACAAGAATAAACTCCCCTTTCAATCCAACATCGCGTTTTCGCCCTGGTTTTGCCTTCTCGGGATCATTCTGGTAGTAGGATTTCTGACGCTTGTTCTTGTCCCAATACTTCATTTTTCCTGCATACGGAAGGAGGGTATTGACGAGTAGCATGAACTGAACACGATAGTGACGGAATGCCTGTATAAAATTTTACAGGTTCATTGCTTTTCAACACGTCTTGAACCAATTGCTCTCTTCTTCTTTGAGCATTAGCGCCAACTTTAACTTCTTGGCTGGAGGTTGGGATTGAAGTCGAAGACTGAGTTATTCCCCTTTCCATTTTGGCGGGGTGTTCCATTGTAAGTTCCGTCTGGCATAGCACGTTTCTGTGTCGCTCGTCCACGTTTTCGATTCGGTCCGTGTAATCGTGGTCACCGATCACACCGGTGTTCCCTGCTGATGAATGCATTGTACCAATTTTACCTTCCTGCGCGTCTCCCCTTTGCCTTTTCACCGGTAGCTCTGTTGAATTATCTACCAAGTGTTGTGTTCGACGATCCCGCTTGTTTTTCCTCTCTTGACGAGGATCACTCTTTCCTGCGGGCTATTTCGGATCAAATATTTTCGGTACACCACAAGAAATGACTTCAATCTTTCCGGAAAGCGTCCTTTTAAGGTCTTCTCTACTGAAATGTTGCGAACATATCCGAGGATCTGCAAGCGTCTTAAACTTTTCGTCCGCCCTTCGACAAAATGTTTCCCACTTTTTGCGTAGTTTCTCATCGGAAGGAAAGCGAAAGTACGAGAGATTTGGCCTGTTATGGCTTCCATTTTTACACACTGCAACTGCACAGTATTTAACCATCGTTTAACCACGATCGACGCTCAAAACGTAAACATTATTTCCTATCTTTTCTCGCTGTAAGTTTTGATTTCTCTCGCGCTATTCCCCCAAGCCTCGCTTTCGTGTCATTTATTTGCTACCAGTCTTACGCGCCTAAATGTATCGGAAATGGGCTATTGTCAAAGCGGCACGTGACCAGCGTGTACCAGGGTCTCTCCTCGCTCGCCTCATGCAGGAGGCGGTAAGATGAGAGACCCTGGGAACGAGGTTGGATAGTGATTTTTCCGTCCTGTAGTTTCCAGAGCTCGTGATTTCTATCACGCATAGTAATCGTGACCGTAACCTGTTGAGAATCTCGTTGCAATAATTTTTGAGAAATCCTGACTGCATAACATAAACTGATTTTCAAAGTGTCTGAACACATGACGCGTTTTGTGGAACACAAACTATCACTGCCAGGGATATGATTATACTGGAATGTTATAAGCCACTGGTATCCCGTGGAGATGTAGAACTAAAAGTTCTTCATCTCCACGGGATCCAAGGTCTGTTTTTTGGTTGCTAAGAACGTCTGGCTCGTTATGCTACAACAGACACTGTATACCGTATGATAATGGCAATAATAAAATAAAATTTGTAATAAATTAATATTAGAATTTGGTATCTTTGTAAATATTATATGCTATAAAATTCGTTATACTCAGAATAAAAATTAGAGGATGAGTCTTATCCCCTTGAACAGGAGCGAAGCCTTGAATAAGAATTCTATAAATAAATACAATAAAAAAGTGCATTCACACGTAGTAGTACGTGTTAAAACTTAAAAACTGTCAACCACATTAACAGCAACATTAACACTGCCATCGGTACTTTTAACAAAAATTAAGAACCACAAAGTATGGTTTTCATTGGCAGCGAGTCTACCTGCAACATACAGTGTACTCTGTGTATTCCATAAACAGTTTCGATATTTAACTGTTCAACACATAAAATTTATAGTAAAAAATATAAATATTAGAATTTGGTATCTTTCTGATCTTTGTAAATATGCTATAAAATTATTTCTGCCCACAATAAAATTAGAGTATTGGTCTTATCGCCTTGAATAATGATTCTATAATAAAATGAAAAAGTGCATTTACATGTAGTGGTAGCGTTAAAACTTTAACTCTTATCAACATAAACTATGTAGTCAACAATATAAACAGCAACACTGCCACTGGTACTTTTAACAAACATTAAGAACCAGAAAGTGTGGTTTTCATTGGCAGGCAGACTATCTTCGCTCTAGGACATACTCGTCTGAGCAAAACTGTTAAGGTTTACGTGTCGCTATCGTAAAACCACATAGAGTTTGCGTTGGCCTGTCTATTAACTTTTCAAAAAGGTAAATCGCTCAAAGACAAACTCACTAGAACAAAACTTTAGAGGCTTACGTGCCACTACCGTAAAACCACAAAGGGGAGTTTGTGTTGGCCTGTCTATGACGTTTTCAAAAAGCAATATTTGTCTGAAAAAAAAATTCGTGCAGAGGGTTTCACCTGAAAAAAAATTCCTGCACAAGCCGTGATGGAAAAAAAAATTCGTGCAAGCTGAAAATCCCCTCCACCCCCTTTACTTTTCTAATGGTCCGTCCCTTACACAAATGATGAAAAGTAAATATGATTAATGGGTTTGTTGATATGTGCACAGTGACCAAAGTAGCTGATTAGCTTTTGTGTTGGTCACAGTTCCATTTAAATAACTAAACAGTGTCCAAGATAAAAGTGCCGAGGAAATAATAAGTTAGGGTTTAGAGAATGCTTGTATAAGATAGTACTTTTGTCCCAAGGGAATACAGTCATGCATAATATGTTGGTATCCCAAGGTGTAATTTCTTATATGGGCTAGATTAGAATTTACAGCCCCAAGTCGCTATGGTATTTAATGATAATATTATCCCTTTTGGTCAGAAATAGGGTATCGATTTTGGCCATTTTGGTCTCAAATAGGGTATGGCTATTGCAGTCTAGTCCATCCTCGGAAACCCAGGGGCTACTAGCCGGGACGATGCGATATTTTCGGGCGAGCGATGTTGTCGGGCGAAAGTTTACTTCAAGAGCTGGAGAGCCCCTGGGAACTTACTCTTACCGAGCCAGTTCTAGAAGTGGTCAAATTCCGTCCAGCTGATTAGCCAGAAAAATATTTTTCTGGCCAATCAGCGAAGAGTTCTAGCCGGGTAACTCTGTCGCCTTATTACACGAAGCAGTTTTCTTCATCGATCGACCTAGTTGCTTGGCCCGTGTTAAGGGGAGATTGTCGTGGAAAGTTTGAGAAAAAAATATTCAACGAAGCCGAGGAAATCACAAGGCTTAACATGGGGCTAGGAACCAATACTCTTCCATCAATTTTCTCGGCGGATTTATCGAAGGTGTATCGTAAATCTTTATAGTTAATGTACGCGATTTCTACATTGTTGCTTTTGGTTGCGGGGAAAGCTAGTCGAGTACCCACGGTTACTTCTTATTTCGCCTCGATCGTTGAATAACTTCCGAAACTTTCCACGATATGCCGATCGCCGTTGCACGGGCCACGCAACTGTGTCGAACGTGGGAACGATCGGCTAATTACTGGGCGCGCACCTTTTCTTGCTATCGGGCCAAACCAAAAATCCCATCTTTAGTTCTTCCTCTGTACGATGGATCCACAATGTGAGAACCATTGCTGCAGATTGTGTGGGTTTGTTTTTTGGATAAGAGAAGGAAACGAAATAATTCCTGGAGAATTCGCAAAAAAAGTTTGAGACAGTGGTCGGCGTGGACCTTTTGGAGGGCGATAAACGCGTAGTGTGTGACACGTGTAGGTACAGGGTAGAAAAATCTTGGAAGAGTGGAAAGGCTATCCAGGAGCAGCTGCTAAAAAGAAAACATCCAATTTCCCCACTGAGTTCGACTTAAGGGGACAAAGAAACTGAAAGAGTTATTTTTAGAAAGAAACCGGGCCATCGATTACCTTTGATTATGGTGATTCGTCGGATCCCATACCGATTAGGCAAAATTGAATATTAGCTGAAACACCGCTCACCACCAATGAAGTAAGCTGTCAAACTTCAAGAACACTTTGCCATTGCAGGCCAAGTTCACAGAAAGGAACTTGTGTGAAGGTAGGAACACAATGTAACAATGATGACAATGACAATGATGATGATCGGACTATTTATGTCCAGGAAGGGGAAGGGGGGTTCAACTCTCATATAAAAAGGATGGGGCCCTCGTCATAATTTTGAAAAGAACCCAAGAGGTGCTGAGGTCCTGTTTCGTGGACATGGCTTATGTACCCAAAGAAGTATGTACCCCTAAGAAGTACACAAATTGTACAACAACACATTATTTCCTGTCAAATTATGTTCAAATCAATACCCCAAAAGGTACTGTAAAAGCTCTCACTGTGGACCTTTTGAAGCTGAACACCCTTAGAGATACCAAAACTGTTTTTAACATCCCAAAAGGTACGATGAGTATAATTATAAGAGTCCATTGCCACCCCGCCCCCACGGGCTATTTATCAGCTTGGCCTCATCATTTGAGCAAATGACTTGAGCACACCTGAGCTGAGAAAAGCTAAGATATAATACTGATAACAATAATAACAATTGATAACTGCATAGTTAGTACAGGGGACTAACCATAGCCAGTGTGGCAATTTTAATAAACACACCAAAAGATAACACAACCATAGTTATCATCAAACTATTTTTCCATTTCGGATTGGGGGATAATCCCCATGCCTGTTTCTTCATTAGTGAATTTCTCACTGATCTAAAGCTAAAACAAAAATACAAAAATTATTACAATGTTGAAAGCTCTTGACTAATTAGTAGGAATTATGTTGTGCAGAAATAAAAAAAAGTGTACATGTACCTTTCTTTTTAGGGTTTATAGCACTTGTGTAGTTGTCTTTGAAATAAGTTGTCCCGCCTTATTTCATCTTCACTGGCTTCCTGTGGCTTATCGCGTTCATTTTAAGCTGTTACTTTTGGTTTACAAATCTCTTAACAATCAAGGCCCACAATACATTCAAGAATATTTGCAGCCATACTCCGTTACTGGTCATGACCTACGTTCCTGCGACCAGGGCCTCCTTAAGATCCCCAGAACTAATTTTAAGACTTTTGGTGATCGCGCTTTTGCCCGCTCCGGCCCATTTCTATGGAACAAACTGCCGCGTGAAATTCGAGACAGCCAGAGTGTAGTCATTTTTAAGTCCAAGCTTAAGACATATCTGTTCAAGCTGGCTTACAATTTGTTGTAACATTTTAAATAGTTTTAACATTTTAATATTTTTAAATTTAATCG
>JAHPZR010013344.1:0-25000 GCA_019787425.1 Platygyra sinensis
ACATATCTCTTGCATACATGTTTGGACCACTGGTAACCCGCTTCATTGGAAGGTTTCGTTTTCGACTCACCGCCATTGCTGGAGCTCTTCTGTTGTCGATTAGCTTCATCGCCACTTCATTCGTCACCAATTTTTGGCTTTTCTTTGTGTTGTTTACCATACCGACAGGACTGGGTAGTGCAGCATTTTACCACTCCGCCATTTTAGTTGTTCTTAGGCGCTTTGACAAATGGCGATCTGTGGCTGTTGGTATTTTAAGCTCGTCATCAAGTGTAGGCATGTTCGTCATGGCGCAAATAACAGAGGCGCTTCTCTCCAAAAACGGACTACGAAATGCTCTCAGAGAATGGGCCTTGCTGTTCTTTTTAGCCGCCATCTTAGCATGCAGTTACGACTCACGTGCTTACGTTGAAAAAGACAAAGCGTTAACAATAGAAGAAAATACCAAGCAGCCTCCTGCCAACGTTCCTTCGTCTGTGCTACGGAATAGTTCGTTTATGATCTACCTCACTTCACTCAGTCTGGTGTTCTTTGTAGTGTTCACTCCGTCAATCTATATGGTAAGACAAGTTGCTTGAGGTGCATGCGTTCTTTACCTATCTTGGAAAGGCAGCTATACTTTTTACGGTTAAGCCTTCCGTGCACACTAATCCGTTAATACGCTCTTCAAACCTTAGGATTGTAAACACGCGGGCTTTGTGCTTTCGTATGGACGGAAGACAATTTGAAAAGGGAGCTTTTCGTAACCGATGACGTCACAATAATCTTGTTATTTTCCCTGCGCATGCTTAAGTTAATTATCCTCAAACACAAATTAAATTCAAAATGACTGGCTCCGACGTGGCGTTGACGGGGTCAATGGGGACAGTACTACTGGAGCGATTGATTCTTTGTTCCCGCTTGTGCAAACGTCCTTTTCGCCCATTCAACCTTAGCTGATAAGAAATTCAGGTTATTTTTTTAGTTTTCTGGAGCCTTTGAGGGTAAACTTTCTTGGAAGAGAAAAAGGAAGATATCTGTTTACCAATCAGTATTGTTTTTGTTATTTAAATGTTCAAAATGTTAAACAAAAGAATTCTTTGTTTCCTCAGCCAATAGTTCTCTGGTTGGCATATTAATAACAAGGGTGACGTCACTGATTTCTTTACCATTTAGACACCTTGTAACCTACCCGCTTTCTTTATTTCTTTTTCAGGGAAAATTTTGTGAAAGTGACCTTGGTATTCCTTCTGACCTCGCGAGTCTTCATTACACTTCCATGGCGATTGCCGCATTCTTCAGCAACCACTTGTTCTGCAAACTAAGCGAACTGAAATGCACATTTGTCAATATCTTTGACCTCTACCAACTAGAACCACATGTTATGGTCTCAGATTGCTGTTGTTGCCCTTAGTAAGGTCGTTTAATTGTGGTAGAATGTGTTGGTCAGCAGAGGACTGACCAAGCGTGGGGTTACCTTAGCTTCAGTGCTGGTCTGGCGTCGTGTGTTGGACCTATGTTCATTGGTAGGTAACTTTTAACAATAGCTCCTTATCGTACTCTCGGTATTGGACTGGAACTAGCTTGCAATTGAGGTTCTTGAGGGGGAAATCACATCATCAGCCTCGGTCTCAAGCGAGTTCCAGTCCAATACCGAGAATACGAATATGACCTATATAGTTGGCTATGCTAGTCACATCCAAATCTTGAATAACTGATGTCGGGTCATGGACAATGCAGCTTGCTTGACACTCGCTCGAGTGATCACAGGGGTGCTCAAGAAGGCAAACATGCCCGCCGTCGAGACACCCGCTAAAATCAACTTCGCGGCGCGCGTCATACTGTTCAACTCGCATCCTGTTATTTGCTCGAGCGCCTATGCGATTTTGTTGCACTGCTCAAACCAGGTTTCACGTCACGACCAACACCGACACAAGCGAAACTATGAAATCCAACGTAAGCCGAGAGCGGAAAACGGAGGTGCAAGGGAAGGAAGACTGGGAGGAGAAGAAATTGGGACGAGGCTTGTCCCACTCTCCTCGTGCATATCGTCTTTTTGCGATCGCAGGAACACACATCGAGACAAAAGAGAAAAGAGAACTGGAAACAGTTTAATGTCACTTAAGCATATCCCTTGTAAGTTTTGCTTATCTAATTCCTGTGGCAGTAATGGAATCAACGCTTTACGGAATGCTCCCAAATTGCCACTGAGGCCCTGCCCAGGCGTCCACAATACGCTGGAGGAATTATTTGAAAAATTTCTTACTCTGAAAACGCTTCATGTTCTCCGTCCACAATACGCCGAGGGAATTCGAAAACACAACAGTAAACGGTCAGTTTGGATTTGTGGTGGAGGAAAACACATTATTGTCGTCTTTTGTGAAAAGCTTTTACATTCACATTAAAACGAAAAGTTCTGTTTTCGTGACGGATTAGTGTGGACGGTAGGTTTAACCGTAGAAATAAACTCGCGTCTTCAAATTCATCCGGTGTAGTGTGGAAGGAGCCTAATTCACCGGGCGCGCCGAAAGCTGTTCCAGTTCTGTCGCTCGCACACGTCTGTTTTGTTGTTTAATCATTCTCACTATACCAACCTGGAACAGGCAAGACACGCAATGGATACTGGGTGAGAATTTTCACGGTCAAAACTTACTACCAGATCGACCTCGTTCCCAGGGTTTTCTCTGACGTTTAAATCCAACATGATCTAAGAACCAAGAACAGGTTCTGTCCGGTCATTTGTGACTCACTGATATGTTTGTTTTGCAGGTTTTATTGCGGACTCAGCGGGAGCCTACAGGCCGGCATTTTTTGCAGCTGGTGGGATAATGGTTTTCGGTTCATCTCTCGTCTTGCTTATAAAGTTTAGAAGAAAATTACTACTCGGACGAAGACACGCTTGAAGCTGGGCAATATTCCATGACAAGGTCTTTCTTTTGAGAGAGAAAATGTGCCGTGAATACTAAACAATATTTAAGCAATAGAGCACTCTTAACGTGTTTACATAACCCCATCTAAACAAGAGGGAGAATTCGAGACAATTATTCAAACACAGTCAAGGGTTTGCATAACTTTCGAGTAGGAATTCTCCCAACTCCCCGAGTGTTTAGATCACTGACTATGTAAACACGGAAACACTTTTTTATTGTTTTTTACAAAATATTTTCAATAAAACGCGAGAATCTAAAATGTCAAATCGTGTTCACGCTACTTTCATCTAACCACACCTACCGACCACTATTAGAGCGCGCGTACACACACACATGATCTGTTATTTTATAATGCAGAGTGTTGAATCCGTTGCATTATCGCATCCAAAAAATGTAATGATTCAGTTTGGTCACTGTTTAGCTATAAAAAAAATAAAAATTGAATCGGGGTTAGCAAATGTTTGGCAATTTAAACAAAACTATGGTAAGAGACAGAACAAGCTTATCGTTTTCAATACAAACATATTTATTAAAGTCAATTTTATACACAAATGTCCATTTTCTTTTATTTTTTAGTACACTGAGCTTTCTATATCATAATACACATGTGTATCGATCATTTGTTATCAGTCTTTCTTCGCAATTTACACGATCGTTATGCAGTCAAAACAGACTAACAGATAAAACTATGCTTATGCTTATTTCCTGTATTTCTAAAACTCTTTTTACGTATTGTCATCGAATTGTTCACGAGAAGGAATTTCCTACTGGTCTTCGTGGAAAAAGACCGAAGGATCTTCGAACAGTTCCGAAAGCCCTTACCTCCAAAACAGCAGCTTACGAAGTGACCAAACTCAGTGCGCTGTTTATATTTCGCATACATTTTATTCGTTGTGGTCAAGCATAATGAGGTCACTGGGTAACATTCTTACCAGTCAGACGATTTCATTAAGAGAGGTCCTGGTTTTTTCAAATTCAATAACTCACTTCTAAATGATCACTGTTTCGTCGAGGGGTTGAGTAAAAAAATTCCAGAGTGCAAGGAAAAATACAGCTATTTGCAGGATAAAAGGCTGTACTGGGACATGCTGAAAATGGAAATCAGAAGCTTCACAATTTGTTATTGCAAACAAATCGCAAAGAACAAAAAGAATGAAGAGGCTGTGTTACAGGAACAATTCTCATCACTGCACAAATTAATGTGTGCGAACCCTGGACTGGAGACTATAGCAAAATTCTATGAGGTAAAACTGAAACTTGAACAGATCTCAATGCACAAAACAGAAGGCGCCATGATTAGAAGTAAAGCAAGATGGTGCGAGCAGGGCGAGCGCAGCACTCGTTATTTCTTTAACCTCGAGAAACGAAATCGTTCCAATAATTACATTACAAAATTAAAAGTCTATGGCAGTACTCTGGTTACCCCCACCGAAATCCTGAAAGAGGAACTTAGGTACTATCAAAACCTTACACTTACACCTGTACAAACCCAAATGACACCTGTTTCGATAAGTTCTTTGGAAGCCCGACTCTTCCAAAATTGACCGCCCAACTTGCCGACTCTTGTGACGGTGTCTTAACAAAGGAAGAATGTCATGCCTCTCTAAAAGAATTTTCCAGGGGTAAGTCTCCTGGCACGGACGGCTTAACTGCCGAATTTTATCTAAAATTTTGGGAGCTATTAGGACAGGAATTAGTCGACAGTCTCAACTACGCCTTCGAGATTGGCGAGCTTTCGATTTCGCAAAAAAGAGGAATAATCACTCTTATTCCAAAAAAAGATAAAAGTAAGGTTTTTCTAGATAACTGGAGACCCATCTCCCTACTAAACACAGATTACAAAATTGCCACTAAGGCAATCGCTGCCAGAATTGCGAAAGTACTACCTAGCCTTATTCATGGAGACCAGACCGGTTACATTAAAGGCCGCTTATCGGACAAATGTACGCTTAATCGCGGATATTATTGAATGCACGGATACGTTAGATATCTCAGGCATAGCATTGTTTCTGGACTTCAAAAAGGCCTTTGAAAGTTTAGAATGGAACTTTATTATAAAGGCTCTAGAAACTTTCGGGTTCGGCGCGCCTCTAATACAATGGGTTAAGACTTTTTACAAAAACATCCAAAGCTGCGTTATTAATAATGGCTACGCAACGCCGTTCTTCGAATTACAACGAGGCGTTAGACAGGGTTGTCCGCTTTCCGGTATACTCTTTGTAATTGCTGTTGAAATTTTAGCAAATTCAATAAGAGATGACCAGTCAATAATGGGTATAAATATTAAGGGAAAGGAGTATAAGGCCTAGGGCAAACGTCGAATCCAACTCGAATATAATTCATCGAACTTATTTATTTTGAAATAGGCGCATGAATGATGCGACGTTTGCTGCAATTAAATTCGACTCAAATTAATCGATTCGACTCTAGCATAGGTTCGAGTTGCCAAATCGGATAATGCGACAGCGGCTCGGCATGCCGGCAAACGTCGCTCCAAACACGCGCCGAACTCAATTCATAAATCGTGCAAATTACAAAATAATTTATTTAAATGTGATAGACTGGGCAAATGCCACAAAAATACATACTCCCCCATCTGCCAAACACTATTTCCCCCCCTGACGAGCGTGCGCAGTGCGAAGACAATAGGGAACTTAAGCAAACCACGACGGCAACGGCAACGGGAACGTCACCAAACAAAAGATTTAATGAGCAGAACAATAGCTGTGCACGTGCGTTATAAATCTTTGTACATTTCGTTACCGTTCTCTGCCAAACTACAACGTGAAATGACCAAGTTTTGCGTATTGTGGAGAACGTACGCCACGACGGCAAATATTTTGGATTTCCTTATGTAACTGATCGTTGGCTTTGCACATTTCGGTTTGAGCAGGTGTTTAGACAGATTTGCGCTCTGAACGGGTTTAATTACTTACGAAATTCGAGAGTAAAATTTAAATTCACTTTTTACTAGGCGCCGTCCCTGGCGTCGCCGTCGTCGGTGCTTAAGTTCCCTAATGTCTCGACCGGAAAGAGCAAGATTTAGAAAGGCATTGAAGGAGTTTGCCTTTTCGTCGAGGGTCGAGGGTCGAGGGTAACTAGTCGAGGGTCGAGGGTAAATGGTCGAGGGTCGAGGGTAAACGGTCGAGGGTCGAGGGTCGAAAAATTTTTCACAATTATTTTTGAACGTCGTCGAATCAAAATTTCGTGTTTACTCGAGTTTTTTAGCCTGTTCAGGGCTTTCGTTAGTTGAAACAGGCATTTGTTGTACTCCCGGGTTATACTGTAGTTTCCCTTAAACTGTTGACTCGACCCTCGACCAAAAGGCAAACTCTAAATTAATGATTTGGAAATCCAGCGTTCAAAATTTTGTTCAATTTAAAACCTAGAAATCCCAAATAAAGCAACCAAAGGTTAGAAGCGTGACAGGAAGTTCAACATCATTGAACTGTTGACTGTTCTTCCGGACTGTTCGTAAGAGATGGTATAAAGAGAATTTTGAAGCAGGATCTCAGTTGTAATTTTCTTTAACTGTAAGACATTTAAAGGGTCGTCTCTTTTAGGACTAATAGAGTACAATGTATGGGCATTTTTTCTTGAAAGAAAGTTTTAGACGTAAGAAAGACTTAATTTCGAGAAAACATCCGGTATTTCCCATTGAGAAATTTCTATCTCTTGTACTATCTAGGAATGTGATAATAAGACCTTATTATCCAATTTCCGCTCTCTAATCTGTCAAGCGATCACTTACGGTTGGTTAAAAAGTAACAACAAATTTCAAACTTTTAGCTCTAAAGAGTGGTCGAAGTCGTTTAAGAGAGGTAGTTGCATACAGGAAGTTTCAAATATGGAGATTTGAAGCGGTAACGTTTGGTATTTCAGAAACCTGGTTGCCGGAACAGAGGTGGTCGCTTACAGTAGGTGGTCGCAACCGGATGTTCGCCCGTATCCAGACAGCGCCATACAACGCGTCTGTTTTTTTTTATTATTATTAGCACCGGCCTAAAGCGTGTCTTTATTTTCGTTTCTCCGCTGCCGGTTTGGTGTACATCTCTTTTGGGTTATATGGATTCTGCCAATAAAGAATACAACCGCCAATCGAGTAAACCAACTTAAACCAAGCTCAAGTGTTACTGAGACAGATAGTAACTGGTTGTGAAATTTTTCTTCTTATCAGGCGGCATACTAGCTAATCACCTAATTATCACGCCGTCCCGTTCTCTTTGCACAACAAACTTCTTTGGAACGGCAGTTAGTCATTTTAACCGTCATGTAGACAATATTTTAAAATAGTGATAGCAGAAACCCAGAAATGCCTGTTTCAACTAACGAAAGCCCTGAACAGGCTAAAAAAATCGAGTAAACACGAAATTTTGATTCGACGACGTTCAAAAATAATTGTGAGAAATTTTTCGACCCTCGACCATTTACCCTCGACCCTCGACCGTCTACCCTCGACCCTCGACCATTTACCCTCGACCCTCGACTAGTTACCCTCGACCCTCGACCCTCGACGAAAAGGCAAACTCCATTGAAGACATCGCACTTGAGCTCGAGCAGGATGGAAATGTGCTGTTCGTGTTTTATGAACACAAAATACGAGTGCTTGAAGTGCAAAATACCAATTTGTAACCAGCGTTCTGTTTGCTAACAAAAGCACGGTCAAACATGCCACTCGGAGTAGTAGCTGTCGTCTTTGATACACTGATCTCAGAGCTGTATGCAATGCCCTTCTTCTCTGCCTATTTTTTGCAATTAATTGCCAAAGTAAGGCGTCGCGAGCACTATGTTCCGGCATCTCGCTTACAACTACTAGCATTAATTAGCAGCGCTTCGGGTGAATAGCACGGGGCGCGTGCTTATTCCTGTGTTTTAATTAAGCCAACTGGTGAAATAGGTGCGACGTTTCCTACCAAGCTGAAATGAAGTCGACTCTTTGTCGCGCCTATTTAAATGTATTCGACGCGACTTTAGATTCGACGTTTGCCCTAGGCCTAAGCTTACACAATATGCAGACGACACCTCCTGTTTCGTGCGAGACATACATTCAGTTGTAAAACTTTTTGAGAAATTAGAGGCGTTTAAAAGTTGCTCGGGATTGGAACTAAACAGATCAAAAACAGAGGCAATGTGACTGGGGAAAAAAACAATCAACAACCCACAAATCTCTCTGGCATTAACTGGCCCCTGAATTGCGTGTGTCTCGGCGTTTGCTTTTCCGCGACTTAGAAATATCTGTAAAAGATAATTTTGAAAAAAGATTGCTTGCTCTTGAAAAATGTCTTAACATCTGGTCATCAAGAGATCTCACACTTAACGGGAAAATAAACATTGTCAAAAATTTAGCTCTTTCAAAGATCGTTTTTATTGCCTCTGTTCCGAGTGTACCCAGTGGGTTTGTTGACCAAGTGAGTAAGCTGATCTTTCTAGCTTCATATGGAACCACAAGCCGCCTAAAATCAAACATTCCACAGTGATTGGTAAGATTAAGGACGGCGGACTTAATATGTCTGACTTTAAAATTATAAAAAATCGTTGAAAGCAGGTTGGGTAAAACGGTTCCTCAATCCTCAAACGCAGTCCTCGAAGAAATTAGTACCCTTCGATCTATCACATCACGTGGCTGGCCCACAGCTGTTCGAATGTAATTTCTCTATAAAAACTTTGCCTGAATTGTCCTTCCTTCCACTTTTTTACCGCGACGTCTTCAATGCTTGGGAAGAGATTATCAAGCACACTCCCACAACAAAGAAAGAAATAGAATTACACTTTATCACAATCGGCGGAAAATCCATTCTTTATCGACAATGGTATAATACCGGAGTAAAGACTCCTTCGGATATCCTAGGCGAAGAAGGAAATTTCTTGTCCTTCCCTGAATTTAGAAACAAGTATAAAATAAAAACAAACTTTCTGCGTTATTTTGGGTTGTGCAACGCCATTCCAAAGCACTGGAAAGTGAAGCCCTTAACCGCGACCTTGAAAACGAATTAGCTACTGCAGGACAGTCTGCGACACACCCTTTAAATATTTCATTTTGGACCTGTCAACAAGCACGCTCACTTTACGTCTCAAAACGTTCCAAAAACCTACATCTAAAGCTCGTCTAACTAAGGCCGGTTTTACTGATCAGAGCATCGAGGCGTTATACATCCTCCCGTTTAAAGTCACCAAAAACATAAAACTCTCGATGTTTCAATTCAAAATCGACCATCATTTTCCGTTACACTCGCGACAAACTTTTTAGAGCTAGAATTTATCGAAAACGATGAATGTCAATTGTGTGGTGTAAGACAGACCTTAGAGCATCTGTTCGTAGAATGTCGACGCGTTCACTCTTTCTGGAACCTTTTTGCCTCTTGGTGGAACTCTTGTAACTTGCCGAAGGTTGCTCTAACGAACAATGTTAAAATATATGCACATCACCTCGAGAAGCGATCTTTTAGCGTTGTCAACCTGTGCCTGATAGTAGCCCGTTACTACATCTATACTGCAGCCAAAGAAAGCGAATCTTACAGCATAACAGCGTTTCAAAGTATTGTTAAAGAGCAAATTATCTACAGAATCACCAAGCATTCGAGCATCCGTGAGCTTTTAGACACTCATTAGTATATAGCATGTTTTCTTTTTTTTTCCGTCTATTGATTTTAAAAACTAGTAATTTCAATATGAAAGTGAGTGCTGGCGAAGGGGTATAAAGTTGTGGGGATTTAATTAAACAGTGAATGGGCTTGGAAAAGGGCGTCAACCTTGAGGGTAGGGAGAGTGGGTTTTAGTTGGATGAGTTGTAAAAAGTAATAGAGCGAGCATTGGTTTTGAAAATGGTTTACTGATTTGTATAACCCACATTGGGGAAGAAATGTTGAAAACGCTTCTTTTTTATGGGACGGGTGGGTGGCTGAAGTGGTTGGAAATAATGTTGGTAATAGGAAAGGAAAATAAGGGTGCTCTTTGCAAAAGGTTAGTGGTTTTTTTTAATGTCAATTTGAGTATACCGTAATTTGATAGATGTTGTGAATTGTAAATGAAAACTATATTCTTTATTGGAAAATTCATCTTTAGACAATGTGTATCTTGAAAGGAGAGCAAACTATCCTTAAGTGTATTCCAAAAGTTTTTCAATATTTTTATCTACAGATTAAAACTAAGCCGAACAATGGCATATGCAACATGCAACACAGTCAACAGACTTGCGCGTAAAGAACTATATGTGAATCCTGTGGTACCAGAACGATCAAAGGAGGAATAAACCTATGTCGGAAACTGTCGTGTCACTGTCGTGACAAATTTTATGTAGTTTTAGTAAATGCGGTGAACATGTGTTATATTTGTCATTAATCGAGATAAGAATTTCCGGTTCGCGTGTTCCAAAAGGAAACAAAATACATTGTACTCGAGTAAGTAAGTTAGTTGGCACGAGATCTTTGAACCTATCGCTTTCTATCAACAGTGTATCAATCGAGACGCGAATAAATTTCTTCTTTTAACCAAAAGAAGCGTGTTGACTGAATTCGTAGGGAGGCAATTCCCAACACCTATACTTCGAGCTCCAGAAGCATAAGCTCGATCAGATAGCTGCAAGAAACATGAGAATTTCTCTAGACAAGCGTATAGCTTCTCGAAGTAAAGCTACGGCGTCTCCAAAACTTACGACGGCAAATATGATACCCGTGACAAGAATCTCCTCTGATCTACTGTACTTGCAGACAGTTCTAAGTTAGCAACACATTCACAGTAAACGTCATATTTTGTCCCTCGAAAGCAAATACTTGGAGACTTAAAAACATATCTTGCAATAGAAATGAGCCAAAACAATACACTAACACATGACAAATTATAGAGGTGTCAAACTCAACAAAGCGACATGCAGATAACAGCGGAAATCCACGGATAAAATTCTCACGTGGAATTAATGAAAACAGCCAACCACAAAGTGATCTCTTTCCGTTTGTGACCTGCATGAATGATTACGAAAGTAACTAAAGACATGGCAATGTCAATTGCACCTCCAAAGTCCAAAGCGAAAGCGTCTAACAGCGTGCGATTCTCAAGTGTGTGGATCCTGGATTATATGTCAGCCATGTGATTTGCACATGATTGTCGTTTCAACTATCCCGGATAATGCTCTACTGCGCAAGCTTCGCATCTTACATCCGACAAAATTTTGGATTTTTCCCCCTATTGACAAGAATAGTGTGCTGTCTCGCTAACGCTCGCCAGCAATAATGATTGTTAAGTATAGGGGACAAAATAAAGTACGGTATTGTGAATAGTATTTGTAGTGTTAGTTAAGATAGTTTTGTAAATAGCAGTAGTGGTGTAAGTAACGGTTGTATTGTAAGTATTGTAAGTATTGTAAGTATTGTAAGTATTGTAAGTATTGTAAGTACAGTTAGTAATGTTAGTATTGTAAGTAGTGCTAGTAGTGTAAATAATGTTATTACTGTACGCAGTTAAATTAAAAATTAAAAAAAAAAACATTCTTACCAACGCTCTTGACATACACCAGCTTCCATAGTTGAGCTGTCACGCACAGAAAATTCAGCAACGCAAAATACGGATACTTCTTTGTGGTGATATAAATCTGTAAAAACGAAAACAATAAAACAAAATAAAAAAGGTCAACAACAGGTATATGACACAGGGGATGAAAAAAACAACTAAAAAAAAAACAGAAAACAATTACAATAAAACTTTAAAGCAAAGTGAAGCCTGACCTTGGTGAGAGGGTTGTGAATTCCAGCCCATTCAAGATATGACGTCAGTTCAAACATCAGTGGGTTCTCTTCTTTGGGATATGGCCTAGTGAGATCCTGGTAATGAGCCTCGACATCGCGCAAAAGTGCGCTGTTGTAGAAATGATGAAAGAAAAAGACAGAGGTTAATTTGAGTTCAAGAAAGAACTGCTACCCTATCTACACAAAGCTGTTGTTAATTTTCTTTGGAAGCAAGTAGCATTTAGTAAATTTTGAGTTGTGACGGTAAACGGACTTGCAATCACAAACTGTAAGATCAGTAATTGAAACATAGGGAAAGATAAAGCAAAGCTCTCTATTTGTATGTTTTTCACAATGAACTTGTTCTATTCCCAAGTAAAATAGGGCGGATAACTTTTTGAAGCCAAAGTTGATGAATGAATATATTTGTTCCAACGCGTTGAAAAAAGAAATAATGAAAATAATTTACACTTTCAGAGCTTAGTCAAATTCTATTCTATCTTGAGCACGACTACGGCAAAAAGCCAACAATAATATTAGAAAAAGGCGTGTGGCAAAAAATGCAGCCCAATAATTATTATATGGAGCATTATTGTAAGGGAGACAAGCATTCTTACTTGTTAAAAGTCTCCAAAACATTGTGGAGAACCTCTGAATCAAACTTACAAGAACAGTTCAGTTCATTGTCAATCTATCGTCTTATGAGCTGCATCTGTGTCACCTAAACGACGAATGGCAAAATTAGTTGAAGTACGTGCAAATAAGCAATAGACAACAGACACACCTAGTTTACCTTCATGATCGCTTCACAGTACTGAGTCCACAATCGAGCCAGCTTTTGGGTAACAGGAGGATACACTCTGTAGAGTGCAGCTTTGTGGAGAAGAAATACACAGGTTTAAGGCATGCACTTAAGATTTCACTAATACTGTCGGACCTGCTTAGTATGTCAAGGGCGACACAAACGCAATAGGAGACTTGAATGATGTCCACACTTGTCAACAAGCGTACAAATCGCTAACGAAATAAGGCAAAAGCTTAATTTTGTCGTTTGCTGTTTGGCGTGAACGTCTACAATAGTTCAAGAAACAGACTTTTGTCAGTGGTATTCATATGTGTACATCTTGCAAGTGTTCCCTTGCCGATGAGCCTAATAACTTCTCAGAATTAATGTAATAATTCATAGAGCAACCATGAGGAAAGCTCTTAACTTTTCTTTTAGATGAGATTCTATCCAATCGCAAATTATCTTCCAGAACGTTTCCAAGGTTTCTCAACAAATGTTGCTCAACATTGCAGTGGTAGCCATTTTTACACCTCAGTGGAGAGAGGCACAGAGAGAGCAAGAACACAACAGAATAACCCGGACTGCTTGATCAAGCTATAAGCCACAAGCTCTAAGATTTGAACCCTATCGTGTTTAAATAAAGGATATGATGATGATGATGATGATGATGATGATGATGCTGCTGCTGATGATGATGATAATGATGAAGAGAACTCCATAGCACTAAATATACGACCACCGCGCGCGCCTCAGCGAATATACGAATGTGATTTAAACCAGTTAAGAAAAAGGGAGAAATTCTGGCTACGTCTATCTTGCAAGGATATGAGTGTTGCACACAAGAAATACAAACCAATAAGACTTTTGACAGATGTCAGCTGTTTGGAAAGAGCGATCAAAGTGTCTGTCACAAGCTTGTCTTTAAATGCTCCTCTTACAAGTCCCTGGAATTTCTGGAAACGGGAACAAAACAATGCCGACATTAGCACACAAAGGAAACAAATCTGAGTCCCGACAGGAATCGAACACATGACCTCTTGTTTGGAAATATAGTGAAGTTTACACAGTCTCTCTCGTTAAAACTATATTACGTAAACGAACAACTCCCGAATCTGCAAATCCTTGATGATCATGAATTACAGAAGTTTGTCTAATCCAGTCAGTACAAATCAACCAACAGCCTGCTAAAGCTGTTTTGGAATCAGTAAATTCATAACCTCTTGCTTAGTTCTACTGTCGTACCAGGCTCCCATCTGATCAATGTAATAAGTGGTCCTGTAGTTAATAAGTTAATAAGTTAATTCCATATGCCGGTGCTTACACCTGGTGTCCCCTCTGAATAAAGCTCTCCCCTCCCTTTCTCCGCCATTTCCCCAAGGAGAACCATTTATTTTTCAAACAATTCGCACCTATCGGGAAATACTGGGAGGGGGGAGAGGGAGGGAGAAAGAGACACTATTCCTTCTCTGTGGCAATACGCGCTTACCTGAGGTGACGCTAGATTTTGTTGCCGGTGTTTCATGAAAATTCATGTAGTTTTCTTGAACATAAAATTTCAGAGAAACTGCTCTGCGGTACTCCTAGATATTCAATGGGTTCTCGGTTATTTTCATGAACTGATTTGTGATTTGCAGCATACAGAGGAACCATTAAATCTGGTCACCAACGGGCCACAAAATCTGGTTGTACAGTGGAACCCCGCCTTACGACCGTTAGTACGACCACCCCGTTAATACGACCACCTCGTTATTACGGCCACTTTATTCTGGCTGAAACAAAAGCTTAGTCAGTCATTTTCCTATTTAAAGAACCCCGTTAACACGACCAGTTTTCCATGGCCAGAAGGTGGTCGTATTAACAGGGTTCCACTGTAATAACGAGGTGGCCGTATTTACGGTGTGGTTGCGTTTTCAATTTTTTCCGACGTAATATGGGCAGACAACA
This sequence comes from Platygyra sinensis, assembly GCA_019787425.1. NCBI lineage: Eukaryota > Metazoa > Cnidaria > Anthozoa > Scleractinia > Merulinidae > Platygyra > Platygyra sinensis. The sequence goes on from JAHPZR010013344.1 coordinate 14,358, forward strand.
TTTGATGCGTTTTTTGAGTGAGAACGCAATGTTTTCAATTTGCCAGCATGGTGTGGACAGAAACCTTCTGATACGGTTCTGGAGTGAAACCGTTTTTAATTACTCCGGCGTACTGTGAACAGAAAGCATTTGATACGTTTGATCAGTTCAGAGTGAAATCTCGGTCTTTGAATTTCTCCAGCATAGTATGGCCCGTGTACTACAAAAAACAACGCAAGCTAACGCACAGCACTTCCCCCGGAAGAGACTCCTACTCTAGTATCTCTTATTGTGTTCAGCACTACCCCCGGGAGGCTCCTACTTTAGTATCTCTTAGGGTGTTCAGCACTCCCCCTGGGGGGAGACGCGTACTTTAGTATCTCTTAGGGTGTTCAGCACTTCACGCGGGGAAGACTCCCACTTTGGTATCTCTTAGGGTGTTCAGCACTTCCCATGGGGGAGACCCCTACTTTGATATCTCCTAGGGTGTTCAGCGCTTTCCCTGGGGAAGACTCCTACCTTGATAACTCTTAGGGCGTCAGCCTCAAAAGGAACACCAAATGGAACCTCAACTCCTACCAAAGAATCACTTTAAACCGCAGGATATAGTATTTGCAGTAACGTTAGTTTTAATCTTTTTTCCCAGAAGAGTGTTTATGGTGGAAAAAACGAATTTCAGAATCTTGTATTTTTGTTTTCAAATTTTATGGGCACCACCATCTTGAATAATTGAGACGTGTCTTGGTTGCTCTATTGTTCTGACACAAAGAGCTTTTGTCTACTAACAAAAGAGCAACCATTTCACGTCACAATTTTTCAAGATGACGGCGCCCGGGAACTTTGAAAACAAAAATAAACGATTCTATAATTCATGTATTTAAGGTAAACCCTCTTTGTTAGTTAGAACTTCAAACAAATTTGATTCTTAAAATTATTTCGTGTGGTTTGAGGTGAGCATTTTGTCAGAGTGGAGGTTCCCTTTAAAGGATGATGAGCCAGAAAATAACATATGACAGGAAATAATGTATGTAAAGAGTGAATTATTTCATATATACTCCACAGGAAATAATGTGTTGTTTTAGAATTGCTACCTCTCAGGGGTTCTTTGCAAAACTTCCCAAAAACACTCCATTATTCCCTGCGACCCCTCCCCCCCAACCCATTACTAGTTAACAGGAGCCAATCATTATACGTTTATTTTCGCCCGGGCGACTGGGGACGTGTCAGCCATGGTCTATTCTTAGTTAATGGAGGGGTATGGTTATGAAACTCGTCAAAGTGCTTTGTTGTCTGTTATTGTTCAGTTTTTTAGCCTTGACCGTGCACAAAACACCATAGTTGTTTACTCCATACTGAGGAATCAACCAATAGAAACGTGTTGGTTACGTAATTTATGCATAGTGTATGAGAGCAAAACAAAAGATTGTGCACGGTCGACGCAGACCTTCCAACATAAATCTTGGCGTCTTTGTTTGCTCTTTTGATGTATGCCGGGCTTCCTAACCAGTCCCCTCAATTAACTATGGTCTATTTAGAAATCATCTTATTCAAGCCTGTGGCGTTAAGAATCACGTGACCGCTATAAGGATATAAAATTTGTTTGTGGTAAGGTTTTGGTTTCCTCTGGGGATAAAAATAACGTTGCATTAGATCAAAAAAGGTTTTATATTTTCGGGGGATCTGAACCGGGTGTAAGCCATACCTTGCATACGGCAGCTGAGCCCGCAGTACGTGCGGCAGTTAAATTTAGCTCAGTCCTACCATAACGACACGATAATAGCCATTTTCTGCCCAGCAAACACAAATAAAGACAATGCAAATGGTGCTTTGGGCCCTTCTAATGCTTAATTTGAGAATTCTGAGTTTAATTTGGTGAGGAACTACATATTTTGTTCAGAATAGCAGAACTATTATCCTACCTGGTGACACTCGACGAACTGCGAGCGAGGTGCCTGACTTTGGTGCCAAATTAGAAGCTTGGAGGCTCAAAATGTTTCATAATTTTCTATTTTTACAATCTGATATGGTTTTTGGAATTGTAAATGCCTTTTCCTGAATATTTGATGCCGTTTCCAGAGAGAAAAAGTTGGCCGACTTCTCATTCACTTACATTGAATTCAGCTCAGGACAGTAAAGTTTTTCCCGCCTGCTGAATTCTGATTGGTCTATTCAAATTTTAGGCGCAGCAGCCATATGCAAGGTACCTTAACATTCTTGAAAACCGACGAGGATCCGCAGCAAATTGGCACGATTTTGATTGGATCATTTTGATCGCCACGAATTTTGCAATGAAAATGAAATATGGGAACCCTTTTCGTTATTCGCTATCCAATAACCACATGTCCACTAAGGGGGAATTTGTTTTAAAGTGCACCTAGCCCCAAAATATTTTTTTCGCTTAAATAAATCTTTGCACCTAAATCTTTATAGGCTGTAAATGTTAGAAATCTAGCCATCACCTGCTGCACGACCGAGCTAGTAAGGGGCATGGGTCCATTCCTGGGTTGACGTCACAGACTGATTTGCATCGTCTTAAGGGTTTGTAAACATACATGCAAAGAAGTTTGTGACATCAACCCAGGAATAGACCCATACCCCTTACTTGCTTGATTGTGGAACAGATAATGGCCAGATTTCTTAACTTCTATAGCCTGTAAAAAATCAAGATTAGGACTAAAAAGGGGCAAAGAGGCGCAATGCGTTTCAAACAAGTGCAAAGAGTTATTTAAGCGAAAAAATATTTTGGAGTTAGGTGCACTTTAAAGGGGCATTGTCACGCCATTTGGCAACTTTATAAAAAGCTAGAAGGTGCCTTCACATCAATTGAATTCCAAAACTAATGATCTAGTTTTGTTATCGAAGACTATTTGAAGGTACTGAAACTGTTTCCTGTCGCCTGTCGCTACGGATGGCATGGATGGAAATGGATTGAAATTTGAAAAAATTGGCCAATTTTTTCAAGTTTTGATGCCATGAGTTCCGGCCAAAAACCCTATGGTTAGCCCTCTCTGATAAAATTAATTTGATATCTTTGTCGTAGCTAGCGCTGTACAGAAGCTTTTTGTTTATGATTAAAGCCTTAAAGTAATGATTTTAGCACAGAATTGACCTAAAACAGAAAAATCCTCGTGACAATGCTCCTTGAACATGAAATACCAGTTATTTGTGAAATACTCCCTTATGTTTGCGACGGCACGTAACCTGATATAACATTTCATTTGGCCAAATTCCCTCACCCTCCCCACCCCCTCAAAAAAGAAACAAAAAACGAAAGGGGAAAGAGGAAAAAAAGCTGGCTTTAAAACATGTCGCCAGTCTCAAACGCAAAATGCTATTAATTGCTTTTTTCTGGCTCTTGGTGTTTATTGTCTCGGTTGAACTGTTACTACTTCAGATATTTATGTTGCTGATTTGATCGGGAGGCTCCGCCTGAAGAGAGAATCATTTTCTTGTTGGAGGTGGGCTGCCATTTGTTATTGAAGTTATAACAATGGGTTACTGCCTCTCTGTCGATAGGGAACTGATGGCATCATAAATGGTGAAATGGTTTGGAATTCGCAATGGGGCCTTCCCATATAAAACTTGAAACGGAAAGAAATTGAAACGGAAGAACAAACTTAAACAACACAACAAACTAGTGAGAACTTGGAGAACGGATCTGATGAAGCCGTGATTGGTAACCCGGGATCAGTGATAGATTGGCATCTGATGATCGAAGCCTGTAGCTGGGCTACGGTATAAAAAGGAATAAGATCCGCGCCAACTAAATTCGCAGCTGATCCACGATCCACTGTGTTTTCAAAATCCGTCAATCCGCTCGATTTACCGCAAAAATCCACAATCCGTGCGATTTTTAAGGCCAAATCCATCGATCCGAAATAGCCCAGCTACAGGCTTCGATCATCAGATGCCAATCTATCACTGTTATGCCTAGTCTCAGATGTGAGACTGTTATGTTGGAATTGCACTGTGTCAAGCATGTTGCCTTCTTCACTATTTGGGCGAAATTGACAGTGGTATTCACGTGTACCAGTTTACCTTTAACCCTTTACGCTTCTGCTTTCGGATGTGATTGTGGTTTCGGATTTCAACCAAAATTTTGGGGGATCGACGGATTTGGCGTAAAAAGGCAAGGAGCGGCGGATTTGCATGTATACCCCTGTTCAACCCCTCTTTGCACCAGGAATGGAAACAAAGTAAACGCACCGTATTTCGAAAGCACTTGCATGTCTGTTACATCCTTCAGGGAAGAACTGGGAACATAACAGTTGCAAATTAAAGTAGGTAATAAGAAAGAAATGAATTGAACGTCTTTTTACTTGAAATAATTCAACTGAGATCTACTTTACAATACGCCACTTTCGATATATTAAAATTCAGCTTGATAGTTAGGCCTAGAGGACACACAAAAAAGAAATTAATCAACCGTGATCATTCAATTTCCTTTGTTTGTCTCCTCTAAGCCACGCTGCCAAGCTAAATTTTAATGAGTGACTATAAACTGCAAGGGACCGCATACAATAAACGTCATAAACGCTGCCAGCGTAGGATCTACAAGAGATCTGATCAGCCAAAAAAATATATGTATAAAGGCAATAGACTGCAAGGCTGATACTACGGGAAAAACGTTTCGAGACACCAGCATGACCAGAACCGATAAAGCAGGATCGCAACGTACTGTGGACAGCTGTTTCGCTCTTGTTGGAGCTCGTCAGCACAGTGTAGCGAAGATATGTAACGCCAGCCAAGAGCCAACGCACATAAATTGCAAAAACTCCGCTCACTATATCAAGTTCTGTACACGCGTTGCCACATCACGTGTTTTGGAGCGCAAGAAAACCAAAATATCACGATTGGTGTCTCGAAAAGCAAAAAATAAATGTGGCTGGACAAAGCCGGCCTAAACATTTAAACATTCAAACGCATGGCCAGTACCATGCTTTAAAAACGCAGCGTATGGGATCTAAGAAGACCTACGGTCCGAAAATTCATAAATGAGTGACTATAAACTGCAAGAGACCTCATACGATAAACGCTGCCAGCGTAGGGTCAACAAGAGATCTGATCAGCCAAAAAATATGTATAAAGGCAATAGACTGCAAGGCTGATACTACGGGAAAAACGTTTCGAGACACCAACATGTATATGACGGGGCCCGTTTCTCGAAGCTCCCGGTAATTACCGGGCCCGTTAAGCTGTTTTGTTTTGATTCCAGATGGGAGTATAAAAAGGTTTGAAAATTGTATTGTAAAGTTATCAGCTAAAGAAACAAAATGGACTTCATTAGAGGTCAGAATACGCCCTACTTTTCTTGAGACTTTGATTTCAAAATAGGATTTCGGGCCCGTTAAGTTACCGGGACTTTAAGCAGGATCGCAACTGTGGACAGTGAATTTTTTGATTTATGAACTTTAATATATATGGAAAGTGGTCTGCAGGAGCTAGAAGAGGAGTTCAGTGGAACTGTCCGGGATGTGCCAAGCGACTGGCCAAGTGTGTCCTTTAAAACGGGAGCTCTTTCTACTAGAGTGGCCCTTTTCTACTGTTATTAGGCTAAAGGATATCTTTTATTGAATTTTGAACTGAAACATTCCGTTGAAGGTAGGAGGCGTGGGGGGGGGGGAGGGGGTGGGGTCTATTGCTTTGCTATACTGATAAATTTTGACTTCAAAGTTTGTCCCTGGCAAAAATTATAAAAACTTTATATTGTATTTCAAGTGATGGGATATCGTTCGTTACTCCACGGGCCACGGGGTCTTATTATGTATAGCTTTCATTAATTCTAATGTAAATCACGTTTCTAAATTATTCAACCAAGCTGTTGCACACTCTACCCTTCTCCCTTAATCACTAACCTCTCACCAAAATGTCGAATAAAAATATTTATTAAAAAACTTTTCTTATCAGACGTTACAAATCTGTTCATAACAGCAGCTAAATTGTCACGCAATCGGACAAATGTCATACAATGCACAAAACTGCAGTGACGGCAGCACACAATGTAAACTTATTTTGGAAAAGTTAATGCAGAACAAACTACAATTTACAAGCTAATCTTTTAGCTACCTCGGTGACAGAAATTGCTTTTTCTTACACAAGCCACTGTCGTTTTATTACACTCTCGCTTTATTACAGTTTTATTACAATACACTCTTTTTTATATATAAGAATGTTGTTTTTCCGGCCCAGGCTTAAATTATAGCTTATGGCATTTCTGTTTTAGATTTTAATGGGGTATCTGGATCTGGATCGCGTTACAATGTGCACGTGCTCCATCGCAGTCAGCGAGGCCAAGATGTCACGTCAAACGACACTTAACCGTTTTGGCTTTGAAAAAAGCATTTCGCACAGAAAAAAAAGTACCCAATTTGATTTTTTTCAACTATGTCAAGGATCTTGACAATTGAGTGTAATCACTTAAAACTGTAATCATAGAGGGGTATTGTATTTACAGATGTTTCAACACACAAAATTATATCTATCCTTTTCAAAATCTCAGCCTCGGCTTTATTCTTAAAATTTCAAAAAATTTAAAAAAATTTCAGCCTCGATATTCTTATAAAATATTTAACAATTATTCCATGAGCGCGCATTGGATATGAGATGATAGATAGCCAACGAGGCGCGTAGCGCCGAGTTGGCTATAATCATCTCATATCCAACAAGCGCGAGTGGAATAATTGTTTGATTAAAAACGCCCCCAGAATATAGAAAACTAGACTACAATACAAACAAAAAGGCCCAAAAAATCACCCATATGCTCTCCATTTTTGTAGATCATGGTATAATGGCTCATATACCATGATGGCTTAGCCAATGAAAACTCTCGAATTGCATTATCCAATGATCCAGTTTTTAATAAATTCTTATATAAAAAAGAGTGCATATATATTTAGTATATACTAAAACAGTGGATAGTGTTAAACACGCGCGCTGATTGGCTCGTCAAACTCCGGTAAATATCCGGTAAATATCCTGCATCGCTAGCCCACCTCCACTTCGGTGAATAGTTGTTAAATATCTTATTAGACGTTTTGTTGTGTAGTATCGCTGAGTATTTTTACGAGTTGTGCCGTGTTTTGAGGAGGCCGTAGGGCGAGTCAAAATACAAACGAGTAAAAATTTTCAGCGATACTACACAACAAAACGTCTTATAAGAGACTTATGATCCAACATGCCAAATTGGTATGTTCGTGCGAGCGAATTTCGTGGATATTAATTTACAGGGAATGCGAAGCGGCACGGAATTGCGCGGAATCCAGCTACGATTGGTCAACGGCAGGAAACCTGTCTAACCGGTCCTCTGGAGTACAAATACCGCGTGATATTTGTACTCGTCTTAAGCGTTATTTGTACTCTGCGAAGAGCAGTTGGATATTAAAACAAAATAATCAATTGAAACCGAACTTGTTTAATCAAGACTAAGACGGCGTCTAGCAAAGGTAATTAAAGGGCTCTGGTCAGCCACACCTTTGTTTTTGTTTGCAAGCGATAATTTGGCTATTATATTTTATTCGGAGCCTGTCGAAACGAAGAAAATTCACTGTAGAACTACTCCGCAAGATAATTAAACATACCTTCAGGAACACAGCTTACAGTAAAACAATAAGGCTTCACTTCACCATGCTATATCAATAATTTCGATGCCATCGAAAATGGCGGAGGCTGACTAGGGCCCTTTAACATGGTCAGAAATATTTGTAAAGCATTTTCTTAGTATAATCAAGAAATTTGAATCATGAAATTATGTTTTCTTATTATGTTATAAAGGTGCTTACACATCATATCTACTCAAAAATCTGGATGCGATTATTATAAAAGTCAGACACAACTATCCTCCCATCAGCAAGAACTGCTGTAGAGACTGGGTCATTAAACTCTCCTATCCCGCTGCCTTTTGTTCCAAACTTTGTGATAAACTTCCCGCTCGGTTCAAACACCTGAACTCTGTGATTGAATGCATCACAGACCATCAGGTGTCCTGCCTTGTTAACAGACAAGCAACCAGGTACATTGAACTCCCCGTCCCCCTCCCCTGCTTTCCAAATTTATACTGAAAATTCCCATCCCTATCAAACACTTTGATGCAATGTTCAACACTGTCTGACACTATAAGATATTTGTCATATTGGACACAGTGGAAGGGAAAGGTAAAAGAGCCGTCCCCGCCAATTTTCTGTAAAAGCTGGCCGCTTTGAGAAAAGATCTTAACTAGTTTGTTATTTGAATCTGCAACAATAATATTTCCGTCACAGTTAACAGACAAGCCATATGGGTTCATTAGCTGATGATCAAGATTTCCTTTGCCACCAAACTGTTTCACGTACTCACCCTGCTCACTGAACAATTGAACACGGTGGTTACACCGTCCGCCACTAAAATATTCTCATTCTTTATATCAAAAGCTATCCCAGCAGGCCAGTTTAATTCTCCCTGTTTATCACCCTTTCTACCAAACGATCTTAAGTAAGTTCCATCACTACTGAATACCTGAATTCTGTGGTTACCAACTCAGTCACTGCAATTTCATTACGTTCATTCACTGCCACTCCCCAAGGGTTACTTAGCATTCCAGCAGTCGAGCCATGTTGTCCAAACGATAGGACGGGTTTGAACTGCCTGGGTTTGACCTCCACAGCAAAGGGGCTGCACACGGCATATTCTTCATTCACCTTCACTGATAATTCAAATTGTCCAGTTTCTTTGGCAGAATAGCTGACTTTGTAGCTGCCATCTTTGTTATCTTGGACTCGTGCTTTCGTCGCACAATCATGGCTTTGATGATTTCTGATTTCCACTATTACACAGTCACGCTCGTCATAACATTGTTCTCCTTCAGCATTTCTTGTTGTCAAAACAAACTCTGCTTCAAGTCCGACAAAGCTTCATTGATTCCTTTTCCATGGGCAGTTGAGAAGTGCGGTCTAGTCTTGGTGAGAAAGCGTTGAAGGAAGGAGCCAATGTTTTCAGCGTTTATATTCTCGAGGAACGTTTATTTTTCACGAAATCAAACTCGAGAAAATTTACCCGTCACGATCGGCTGAGTTTTCTTGCCAACGTCCTCCTGAAATATTTTGTTTAGAAACTTGTTTGGTTGCATGATGTCGGCACTTGCACTTCGTTTCAAAAGTGTTTCAGCCTTGTCCAGTGTTGCCTCGGACATTTTTGACCTCATCCTTCAATCTCGCTCGCTCTTGTTTCAAGACGTTGGAGGGATTCTTTCGCAAGGTTCTCAACTTCATCAATGATCTCCTGCTTCTTCGCATCGATAACTTGAAATATTGTCTCCACGAGCTGCTCCACTGTTCTTTTCACACTGGCGGCTTGTTCCTGAATTTTAACGCAGTTTTCACCAAGCTTAGTGATTTCATTTTTCTTCATCTGCAATTTTTCTTTCTGAGATTCAATCGCAGATTTCACTTGTAACTTGCGTTCATTTGCAGCTTCTTCCAAAAACACTTTGGCGTGACCTTCGTGATCTGTCAAGGCACACGCAGTTGCAAACGGAAACTTCACAGATCTTACAAAAGAATTCCAGTTCTTTCTTTTCGTGTCCTGGCTTTCTACAGAATGCTGGTCGCTTTAACACTTCCTCTATGTCTTGATCTTGGAAGTCTTTAATCGCCAACACACGGTGTTCTTTATTGGCTTTCGATTATGTTGTGCGCAGTTATACAGTCGTCACACCAGAATGCACAACACTGGAAGCAGTACAAACTGTGGGAGCTCTTCTTATCGCAGTTACCACATTTGACTGCCGTAGTGTTACACTCTTTGATGGCCAACACATCTAGAGAGACTGTTGATACGAAAGTTGGTCGGCAAGTCCTTTAGGTTTCCACTACTCAGGGACTCTACTCTCTCTTCTACATTCTGGGCATGTAATGACATCATGGCGGCCACTCGTTCGTAGAATTCCTTCAAGCAGTGAAGGCAAAAACTGTGTAAACATGGCAGCGTTTTTGGATCAGTGAATGTGGTCATGCACACAGGGCAGGATACTTCTTCATGAAGATTGTTTAGCAAGGTTTTTATATCCATGATTGTAAGCAGAACACGAAATTGTTGGGAACTGAAACTGACGCCCAAACAGTGAAGTCTTGTGATCGGATATGGTTCTTTTTAGCCTGACATTACTGACCAATCACGAAGTGATATTAGAGATGTTTTGACCTCTTGTCTGCTTCGTAGAATAATCATAATCCAACGCGAATGATTCTTAGAACTGTGGTCAGCAAAGATTGACCTACAAATTAAAGCTTTCATGTAAAGTTTCAATGTAGGTTGTTTAGCAGATGACGTTGAAATGTTGAAGGATGACACGTAGAAGTTATTTTGCGTTTGCACACACTGTAATTCTTTAAGGTGGCTCAATAGGGTTTTAAGAGCGCGCGCACCGATGATGCGAGCTTTAGTAATTGCCATTGAGGTGAAAAAATAGAAAAATCCTTATCAGATTTCTCGACTTTCCTTCGGTGAAATTCCTTAAGATTTGGCAGAGAAGTTATTCCTTATTAGCTTTCCTTGCTTTCAATTTATCAGAAAAATTTGTAAGACAAGGTTTTCGCTCAGCCAAAAAAACACAAAAATGCTAAAAACGAAAAAACTTCCTTGACAACCCCTACTTTTTTCGGTTTTAAAAGTTTCTTCTTGCCATACTCTAC
>JAHPZR010013344.1:30000-55000 GCA_019787425.1 Platygyra sinensis
ACTACAGCAGAAGCAACATGCTGACATGAAGTCCATTGATTAATTAAAATGTTGTGCTTGCACATTGATTTCATCTGTTGTTACTCTCTCTATGCAGTATTTAAGTTTTAAAGACAATTTTAAGAACACCTTGAGGACATTTCCAAGCTGATTTTGCAGAAAAGACTCAACATATATGAGGAGGGTGAATGGGTTTTCGGATCACGGATTTGGCCTTAAAAAATCGCACGGACTGTGGATTTTTGCGGTAAATCGAGCGGATTGGGGGATTTTTGAAAACACAGTGGATCGATGGTGGATCAGCTGTAATTTTTGACGCGGATTCCGGATTGTGCCTGTCTTATGTTCGGATCTTGAGTCCTAAACGAAATTTGGGTTAGAGATCTTTCTTCAGCCTTGTTTGGTATGTTAATGAGTTCATCCAAATTATTTCTTTTTTCGAAAGAAGTTCGTTTACACTCAGGTGTTATTGGAATTGTATTGTGTTATAGTCAGCAAGCATGTTGCTTTTTTTTTACATTTGAGCGAAATTAACAGTGGCATTCACATGTACCAGTTTAGCTTTAAAACTTAACACTTCTGTTTTTCGGACGTGATTGTGGTTTCGGATTTGAAGAAAAATTTTGGCTGATCGACGGATTTAATTGGCGTAAAAAGGGCACGGATCGGCGGATATGCATACCCCTATTCACCCCCCTCATATAGAGATTGATTGATTGATTGATTGATCGATCGATCGATCGATAAATCTTTATTGATAAGATTAAACTAAACACTTGCAGACATACGTGCAAGTTTACAATACAGTAGAAAAAGGAATCATCTAAAAGAAAAATGGTTCCCTACAAACATTAAACTAGATAAAGTTAAAAAGAGATCTTTTTATAAAACAGCGCTTAAAGCGCTCTGTGCGAATATGTGGTAACGTATAATCATGACCACGTTGACGTAAAGATTGATATGTACGTTTGCTCGGTAGAAGATCTGTTAAACAATGTGTATCTGTATGTGTGGTTTTTTTTCCCACAGTTGTTTATCGCTAGTTAGAATTAAATTGCTAATGAATATGCGTTCCTTGGTCTAACCATATATTTCCAAGCTCGCTTACAGAATTTATCGATATTTTGAAGTTCTCAAAAATAATTTATTAGTTATATTTTTGAAGGTATAATTGGCAATGGAACCAGATTAAGCACACAATAGGCCACTTGCACTAAGAGGTCATGTGACATAGTTTTCATGAAAATGAAAGTTACATGATTTTGCCTCCAATACACTACAAGTGGGTCATCTCTTGACATACTAATAGTGATTTGGTTTTTCAAACCTGCACCATTTGCTCCAAATGAGAAAGTCGTAGCTGATCACGTGACCAAAACTTGATTTTTACAATTAAAAATTACCGTTTTCCGGACACAAATTTTGCGCTTAAACTTCAAGGAAAATGTTGAAAAGATGATGTGGTAACGTTAATAGCACATCTAAACGTAACTATCAAACATTTAACAAGATATAAGCAAAAAGTAGTTTTGGCCGCCATGTTGGAGGACATACTCTTGCCCTCCAACATGGCGGCCAATACAAATCACACTACTTTGTTGAAAAATCAAAGTACCATAAAATATCTCCCTTAAATGCGTTTCCTCTCAAATTTCGGGTATAAGATAATTTTTATGTGTTCTGTCATTTTTTGGCATCGGTAAGATTACAACTCACTGTTTAAGGGAAGCATTGATCACGTGACCTCTTAGTGTAAGAGGCCTATTAGGCTTTAACTTCCTGAACATTTTAAAGTAGTATTGGTACTTCTGACAGGTCACGTGACATGTCGCGTGACGTTTAGCGGAAAATAGCCACATTTGAGGAATTGGTGGCGGTTTTTAGTAATATCATCCCGCCAAAATGCGTTTTAGATGCAGGTCAATTATTTTCATCCTCTCACGTTTGGAATGAAAGTGACTCTTTTCATGGAAAAATTTTATAGGGTGAAAGGTCGTCTTTTTCAACAAAATTTGACCTTTGATCATTTATATCTTCTGAAAAGGAAATCAATGAACATCATTCTAAAGGTAGATAATTTCAATTTGCATCGAAAACGCTCATTTATTGATATAGACCTAAAATTCGCCAGCAATTCGCCAATTTACCAAAATTTAACAAAACGATCACGTGGCATGTCACTTGGTCAAGATAATATGTTAAGGCAGGGAGGACGTCGAGTTTTATAATCAGAGAAAAGTTTAGCTTGGTAAAACAAATATAACAAGAGATATAGCTGTCCAACCATATTTCTGCTTTACATTCCTGACCCAGGCCTTAAAACTACTTGATCGAGTTAGTATAATATAAGAACAAAATCAGCCTGACACCCCAACACAAGTGTTCTTTTATGCAGGTTTTTACTGTACCTGTATTTTTATTTCGATCCGTATACTTTTTGTCTGGTACACATATTTGCATTGTTCTCAAAATATGCCGGTGCGATTATCACTTTCACATAATTGGTGCCCCATAGTAATGACTTTGATTATTCCAGTATTTTTTTTTTTTTTTTTTTTTTTATGACCCAGGCGAAAGAGGGGGTTAACATTAAACAAGACTGCTTTGTGCATAAAATTATGAAGCTTAAAACCGGTCAGATTAAAAATAAACTGCAAATTAAACATGGCTGATTGGAGAAGAAAGACCGACACTCCTCGATCTTGGCTAATTTGTTTCGTCGCTTTTGCAACATTGGTCTTCAACAATGGTACTTGCTACAGTTTTGGCTTGTTGATGCCTTATCTAATGGAGCAATTTCGGCAAAATAACACAACAACAGGTAGGCAAAGGATTTATTTGTGGTCGTTTGAAGTGCTTGAAGTACTTCTCTTTGGGGGCTAGCCTTACTTGAGCTTAGTCGAAGGCCGAGAACTGAGAACATCATACCATTGTTAACTTATTTCATTTCCCTCAAAATAGAGGCATTCTTGAACATTTTAAAGGGTAGATTATCCAGCACAAATTGTAAGTCACTAATATGTGATGGTTACGTAATATATTACGTAATACTTGGGGATTCTAAAATCCGAAAGAAACTGAAAACGGATTTTGCGTTTCTTTACTCGACAGATCAATCCAAGATCTCTCGGATCATGGCGCCTCATAGGAACCGAAGAATCCACTCTGGAAGTGGATTCTTCGGTTCCTTTGACGCACCATGATCCGTAATTAAGATCTTGGATTAATCTGTATAGTAAAGAAACGCAAAATCCGTTTTCGGATTCTTTCGGATTTAAGAATTCAATCTTGGATTTTCTTAAAGAAACGCACCCTCAGTTTTAGGTCAGTAAACGTTAAAAGTTCGGTCGGCCGTTTTATCCACCTTGTGGCCTCGTTATTTAGCGCTCGGACACAACAACTGGTGACGAGATATGTCTGAGGAGAAGAACCGACGAATTCGACGGCGCAACAAACGGCAGTAGTCAAATCTTCACATATTGGTCGAATCGAGGAGTTTGTACCGGGCTCGGACTGGAAGCATTATGTCGAGCACATGGAAATGTTTTTCGAGGTCAACAGTGTGCTAAAAGCGAAGAAAGTACCGTCCGACAATTACTAACCTTGATGGGTTATAAGATGTATGCGTTACTTGGAAGCATTGTATCTAGATCTCCGAGAAGGTTGAAAAAGTTGTCTTTTGCAGAAATCGTGGATAATTTGGCTAAGCACCTGGATCCGAAGCCCATAGTCTAGCTGAGCGTTTCAAGGTCCACGAAGCGGAAAAGCAAGAGACGGAATCGACAAGAGATTTCCTTGCTACAATGAGCGACAAAAGAAGTTGAGACACTCAGGAAATGACGCTTTTCGATACTTATATTAAGCATTTGTTCTATTTTATTTGCATCTAGTGTTAATTCCCTGATACCCCCGGCCCCCAATTCAAAGGCGCTGTGGTCTGTGCAGTGGAAGAAATCCCAGAAGAGATAGAAAAATCAACATTGTCTTGGAGGGGAAGGGGGGGGGGGATATGACCAAGACGCTCAAAAATCGAATTTTACTACCTAGTGTATCAACACTTTTGTCGCCCTTTGTCCGCAACAGAAAAGTTGTTTTGCTAAAATAACCGGTATAGTACTTGACTGAAATGTCTACCATCGCTTTATTCCGAGATTTGGGACCTTCTCATGGAAAAATTATGACAAGGTTACTCCTCAGAACAAAAATTTAAGGAACTATTACCTTTTGTGGAAGTGTAATCTTGCGTGACATTCGTGCGTGACATCGTCAATTTAGGATATCGGTCATCTCCACCTTATTTCTCTCTGAAAAAAAAGAATGGAATAATAAAGTAATTGTTGTAATACAAACTAACGGTGATACTCCCAAAGCAGGCTATCTTGGAGTAATTCAAACGACCACTGTACAGGAGAATTAACGGATAGCCACGGTCAACCACGGGTAACCATGAATTGACTAAATTCAATATTAAGACTATCTTATAGAGAGTGTGCGTTGTCACGCAATAAAAATTAAAATCAAAAACCAAGCAGTGGATAAAGTCAAGAAATTGTGATTGGTGATTGATTGTGATTGATTGGTGATATTATAGACGATAATTAAAGAAGGCACCTCTCTAAGTTTAAAATTTGAGTCTTGTTCCGAAGTTGAGATATTCGTCGAAATGTTCCGCGCAAAATTATAGAGCTTAGTATGGAGGAGCCGCCATGTTGGAGGACCTCCTTGGCCCTCCAATATGGCGGCCGGTAAATAGTGTAAACATCTGGAACTTACTTTGGCTATCTAGTCGACTGATTTTCTGAAACAAGCTGAAAAACCCCTTACACAAGCACGTTTCCTACTAGTTAAACTCCTCAAATGGCTAAAAATCACGAGATAAGTGTACATTTTTCGACAAACGCGATCTTAGCTTTATGTCACGCACCGCCCTAACTTCGAAATTCAAAATGCGCTGGTTAGCAAACGAAGGACGCTATTGAGTTGGAAAGCTGTAAACAGATATAAATCTAGTACATCGTATGCCTGATGAGGATAAAACCTTCAGTGGTTCTTTGGTTTTAGATTTCAGAATTTTATGACGTCACATGCACACACTCTATTAACCATCATTTGGTTACTCGTGGTTACTCGTGGTTACTAGTGGTTACTCGGGGTTACCGGTGAAAAAACCGCATTTACTTGCATTAAATAATCGTTATTCCACACTGAACTGAAGAAGGAAGCAAAACCTTTGTACAATAGAGATTAAAATGAGACACTATGTTATAAAAATAACTTCTGGGCTCAGAAGGCACGTTTTTAATTGTTTAGCGACAGTTAAACGTGTGTAATGACATCATTTTTATATCACACTTGCGTATTAGAAACATTCCGTTCACAGCATTGTGTTCAGCAGACAAAATCACATAAGATCACTTGTTTTATCACGCTTTTGAACTTCATGTCATGACTTCTCAATGTTTTATCAATGGTAAAGTATTAAAATATAATAAGTTAATTAACGTTTCTATGTAGATGGTTTACCAATGGGAAACCGTTGGAAATTCGCCGAGTAAAAGTTCAAAAGCTCAAAATAAGAAAATGACTGAGAAATCTGTTTTCCCCGAAGCCATGAGAGTCATGAAGAATGAACCGGGTACCCAAACTGAGGAATGGCTCGAGTTCTATTGAGTTACCGAACCACACCCCATACAGCCACCGAATGTCCACCAGCAGAAATTTTCATGGGCCGGAGATTGCAAACGAGGCTTGAGTTGCTGCGACCCGACTTGTCTGCATGGATAGAACAATGGTCGAGGAGGATGAATCCCATGATCCGACGCGGTTTCGAGGTTGGTAAACCTGTTATCGTAATCGTGGATCCGCTTGGACTAAGGGCGTCGTGCAAGATTGACTGGGACCGGTCACGTGCCGAGTGCAAGTTGGAAAGTTGCTCTGGAAGAGACATATTGATCAGTTACGAGAACTAACTGGTTCAAACGTTGACGATGTAGTCCAAAAGATACGAATTACCGGGGGTCGATTTGCCTGACACTCTAGATGCGAGTATGCCTGGTCCGACTCAAGACCCTTCATCTCAACAACAGTCTGTACCGAATAAGCAGACTATCACGCCCTTAGTTGAAGCTCAACCACCTGGACAGATTGTACCATAAGAAGTTACGGATACTTCTATCTCAACCGTTCCTGAATAACCTAGACGTCGTTCAACTAGAATTCGATCAAAACGTGAACACTTAATTGAAGAGATGTAGTTGAACATTCAACTTTAAGTACAACACATTGTGTAACTCAGTTTTAGGTCAATAAACATTAAAAGTTCGGTCGGCCGTTTCAACCACCTTGTGGCCTCGTTATAATTTAGCGCTTGGACACAACAGATGTTATTTGCAAATGAAGATATGTGGGCTGAATGCACCGAGAAGGAAAATCAATACGGCTTTAAAAACAGAAACAAAGAGGAAAGTAACTGGGTTTAAACGAAAAATTACCGAGACGTGTTGAGGTTGCGGCAGCGAGGGAAAGACACGAGAGAAGCGCAAGCATCTCGTGCCTTACGTCATCGACTGAAACCTGTGTGATACATATAGTTTCGGTCATGCGGTTATTAAGAGTCGGTTGTAAATACGTATAGCGTTTCTCTAAACCATACACAGCTTGTTTTAAGTTCCACAGAACAGGCAAAATACTTCTAAGTTCAAGAAGGGAGACTTTCTTTGTAAACGAACTGGAACTGGCGAACTCTTCCACAATGTGCTTCAATAATAATAAGACCCAAGGTAATAAGGCGACTAATACAACGACTCTGCGCTCAAGCTCTGCTGGGGAAATTAGACTCAAACGTCACATGAATGGCTTGCAACCCTTTGAGAGTACAAAAGAACAAACAACAGGAACAATGCCCCCTAACCACAAAACCATAACAGCTCTGCGATGACGATAAATAGAATTACAAGCTTACGAGAGT
The DNA here is from genome assembly GCA_019787425.1 of Platygyra sinensis. Taxonomy (NCBI): domain Eukaryota; kingdom Metazoa; phylum Cnidaria; class Anthozoa; order Scleractinia; family Merulinidae; genus Platygyra; species Platygyra sinensis. Next base: position 36,968 of record JAHPZR010013344.1, read on the forward strand.
TGCTACACAACCGCAAACGGCCCACTCTCTTGTAAGGGAGAGTCGTTAAATTTTTAATATAAGTACCAGGTTCTAATTTCGAACTGGACAAGCGGCAACAACTTGAAACTCAGCTTGCGTTCCAACAGCATTTTATGTAGGCTGTATGCGTAGCACACTGATATATAATACATGACATACGCATCATTTCTCTTTAATTTTATGTTTTTTTTTTCAGCGTGGACAGGTTCATTGTACTTATCTCTTGGATACATGTTTGGACCACTGATAACCCGCTTAATTGAAAGGTTTGGTTTTCGACTCACCGCCATTGCTGGAGCTCTTCTGTTGTCGATTAGCTTCGCTGCAACTTCATTCGTCAACGATTTTTGGCTTTTCTTTGTGTTGTTTTCCATACCGACAGGACTGGGAAGTGCAGCATCTTACCACTCTGCCATTTTAGTTGTTCTAAGGTGCTTTGAAAACTGGCGATCTGTGGCTGTTGGTATTTTGACCTCGTCATCAAGTGTAGGTATGTTCGTCATGACGCAAATAACAGAGGCGCTTCTCTCCAAATACGGACTACGAAATGCTCTCAGAGGATGGGCCTTGCTGTTCTTTTTAGCCGCCATCTTAGCATGCAGTTACGACTCACGTGCACACGTTGAAAAAGACAAAGTGTTAACAATGGAAGGAAATACCAAGCAGCCCCCAAGGGAAGTTCCTTCGTCCGTGCTACGAAATGGTTCGTTTATGATCTACCTCACTTCACTCAGTCTGGTATTCTTTGCTGTGTTCACTCCGTCAATTTATATGGTAAGACAAGTTGCTTGAGGTGCATACGTTGTTTACCCGGCTTGGAAAGGCAGCTTTATTTTTCTACGATTAAGTCTTCTGTGCACACTAAATAATCCGTCATGAAAACGGAGCTTTTCGAGAACGCTCTTCAAACACTAAGATTTTAAAAACGCGGGCTTTGTGCTTTCGCATGGACATAAATTATCCTCAAACACAAATTGATGCGTTTTCAATTTTCTCCAGCGTAATGTTGACGAGTCAGTGGGTACAGTGCAGTGCTTGGTTCTTTGTCTCCGCTTCGTTATTTGTGCAAACATCCTTTTCGCCCACTCAACCTACCTTAGCTGATAAGAAAGTCAGGTAATTTTTAGTTTTCTGTAACCTTTGAGGGTAAACTCTTTCTGAAGAGTATTAAGACACCTTAAACCTGTCCACTTTCTTTTTCCTTTTCAGGTAAAATTTTGTGAAAGTGAACTTGGTATTCCTTCTGACCTCGCGAGTCTTCATTACACTTCCATGGCTATTGCCGCATTCTTCAGCAACCACTTGTTCTGCAAACTAAGCGAACTGAAATGCACATTTGTCAATATTTTTGACCTCTATCAACTAGCGACCGCATGTTTTGGTGTCAGCTTGCTGTTGTTGCCCTTAGTAAGGTCGTTTACAGCTATGATAGCGCTTTCTGTACTGTTTGGCCTTATGGACGGTGGGCGGTGCGGGTTGATGCCACTAACTGTGGTAGAATGTGTTGGTGAGAAGAGGACTGACCAGGCGTGGGGTTACCTTAACTTCAGTATTGGTCTGGCGTCGTGCGTTGGACCTATGTTCATTGGTAGGTAACGTTTACCAATTCGCCTTATTCGTACTCTCGGTATTGGACTAGAACTAACCTGTGATCGAGGTTCTTGACAGAGAAACTTCATCATCAGCTTCGAGTCTCAAGCTAGTTCCAGTCCAATACCGAGAATACGAATATGACCTATCTTGTCGGCTATGCTAGTCACATCCAAATCTTACGGAATAACTGATGTTAGGTTATGGACAATGTAGCATGCCTCACATTTTCTCGAGAGTTCACAGGAGCTCGCAAGAAGGCAAACATGCGCGCCGCCGAGACACCCGCTGAAATCAACTTCGCCGCGTGCGTCATTCTGTTCCAACTCGCATCCTGTTATTTGCCCGAACGCCTATGCGATTTTGTTCCGCTGCTGAAGCCAGCTTTCACGTCACGAGCGACGCCGACACAAGCGAAACTATGAAATTGAACACAAGCCGAGCACGGAAACCGGAGGTGCAAGGGAAGTAGGACTGGGAAGAGAAATTGGAGCGAGGCTCGTTCCACTCTCCCCGTACATATCGACTTTTTGCGATGGCAGGGAAACACATGGCCCCAAAAAAGGGAAAAGGGAACTGGAAGCAGTTTAGTGTTATTTGAACACATCCCTTGTAAGTTTTGCTTATCTTATTCCTGTGTCAGTGATAGAACCAAGGCTTTACGGAATCCTCCTATATTGCCACTGATGCCCCGTCCACAATACGCTGGAAGAATTATTTGAAAACGGAGGTGTCACTCTGGAAATGCTTCATGTTTTCCCGTCCACGCAAGGCCGATGGAATTTAAAAACGCAACCATAACCGGTCACTTTGGATTTGTGGTTGTGGAAATCACATTATTATCGTGATGTCATCGTTTTAAAAAAGTTTTAACCTTCACACTGAAACGAAAAGTTCCGTTTTCATGATGAATTAGTGTGGACGGTAGGTTTTATCGAGAAATAAAGCTGTGCCTTCAAATTCCTCCGTTGTAGTGCGGACGAGCCTAAGTCACCTGGCGCGCTAAAAGCTGTTCCAGTTCTGTGGCTTGCACCCGTCTGTTTTGTTTTTTTAATCATCCCCACTGTACCAAGAACCTGGAACAGGCAAGACGCGCAATGGATACTGGGCGAGAAATTTCACTGTCAACGTTTACTACCAGATCGACCTCGTTCCCAGGGCATTCTCTGACGTTTAAATCCAACATGATCTAAGAACCAAGAACAGGTTGTGTCCCGTCATTTGTGACTCATTGATTTGTCTGTTTTGCAGGTTTTGTTGCGGACTTAGCGGGAGCCTACGGGCCGGCATTTTTCGTAGCTGGTGGGATAATGGTTTTCGGTTCATCTCTCGTCTTGCTTATAAGGTTTTACAAGAATATTACTACTTGGACGAAGACACACCTGAAGCTGGGCAATATTCTATGACAAGATGTTTCTTTCGAGAGAGAAATTGTGCCGTGAACACTAAACAACATTTAAGCAATTGAGCATTCTTTCCGTGTTTAAACACGAGGGAGAGTTCTCCCAACCACCCGAGTATTTAGATGAGACTATGTAAACGGGGAAACAGTTCTTTATTGCCTTTCATAAGTATTTTTCAAGAGAACTGGACGACACACACGAATTATGATTTGTCTTAATAGTCACAGTATTTAATATTCACATAGTATTCAATATATACCCCTTACTAACCGAGTTCGAGATCCGTACCGTAAGCTACGGACCGAGTTTTTTCCCCTTCGATTTATGGCCCAAGCGCGAAGCGCGCGGGCCATAAAACGCAGGGGGGAAAAAACGAGGATCCGTAACTTACAGTACGGACTGAGAAAACGAGGTTAGTAAGATATTTATTATATCTCTATTGTGTGTCTGAAGGGTCTGGGAACGATTTCCATTTATGAGGAACGGCTTCAAATTTCTGAAGCGGGTCGAAAGCAAAACGAATCAATTTGAAATCGTTTTCAAGTCTTTAGCACGCTTTAGTACACAATTTAGAGTAAAAGACTGTTTTAAACTTTTATTTGCTATATAAGTTGAGAAAATTTGGCGATAAATCACGCAACAGTTTGGCAACAAGAAAGCTTTAAGTTTTAGCGGTCCGTGCAGGATCGGAGAGTACGGACCGCTAAATTGACCAATTACAGCTCGCGTACTAACTTAGAGATATAATAATTACATCTAATTAATATATATTACAGTTATATTCAGGTGTAACAATGTAGTAAGTAATGTAGTATGTAATTATTATAAGATATTATTATTATTAGAAGTATTTGTATGTATTTAATGACCCGCCTAGTAATTCAGTGTAAGCTGCAAAAAGGTTGAATAAACGATCATTATTGTCATTGTCATTGTCATTGTCATTGTCATTGTCATTGTCATTGTCATTGTTATTGTTATTGTTATTATAATCCGCGAATCTAAAACGTCAAAATCGTATTTACCTACCCTCATCTAAAGACAGCTACCGAGCAATGAGAGCGCGCGTACTATGCAGAGTGTTGAATCCGTTTCATTGTCGCATCCAAAAAAAGTCACTGTTCAGTTATGAAAAATTAAAAATTGAATCGGGTCAGCAAATGTTGGCAATTTTAACAAAACTATGGTAACAAACAGAACAAACTTATCGTTTTCAATACAAATATATTTGAATGTGAAGAGTGATCATCGCAGTAAATTTTCCAATTTAGGCAGCTGGAAAGAAGAAGCCTGGAAAAATCAGACTTCATATATGCTTCACATCACTTCACTGCACGAGAAGATATGAACTCAATAAATTGACTTCGCTCCCAATGTGTGGCTTCCTAGCTCAATTGGTAGAGCATCGCACCGGTATCGCGGAGATCACGGGTTCGAATCCCGTTGAAACCCTGATTTTTTTTTTCTTTTCTTTCAGGCTTCTTCTTTCCAATTGCTTAAATTGGAAAATTAACTTCGATGATCATTCTTCACTTGCATCTATAACCGCAGTTCACATATGAATTATTTCATATACTTCACATCATTTCATTCCTCACGGGTGATATGAACTCAATAAATTGACCTCGCTCCCAATGTGTGGCTTCATAGCTCATTGGTAGAGCATCGCACCGGTATCGCGGAGGTCACGGGTTCGAATCCCGTTGAAGCCCTGATTTTTTTCAGGCTTCTTCTTTCCAATTGCTTCAATTGGAAAATTAACTGCGATGATCATTCTTCACTTGCATCTACAAACGCAGTTCACATATGAATTATTTCATATACTTCACATCATTGCGGCACAATGATGCACTAGCACTGCGCACACTTCGCAACAAAACTGAAACTCCGCCGCGCTTTTTCTGTACCGCCATCGTTACTCATTATCCAGTAACCACATGCCTGCAAAGAGGGCATTTGTTTATAACATGAAATATCACTACTTTTTCTTATTTCTGTCGGTTGGTCTAAATTGTCGCGTGGCCTAAACACTGTTACATTTCAATAAAATCCCTTGCCCTCCCCCTCCCCCCCCCCCCCTCCTCACCCTCTACCCGCAAAAAAAAAACAACAAACAAACAAACAAAAACTAAAGCGAAGAAAACAAGTCCCCCTAGATTTAAATGCAAAATGCGATCAACTGCCATTTACTGTTGAAGTTATAACAGTTACTGCCTCTCTGTAGATAGCCAATTGATTGTATCATAAATGGTGAAACGGTTTGGAATTCGGAATGGGGCCTTCCCATATCAAGAAAACTTGAAATGCAAAGAAATTAAAATGGAAAAACAAACTTAAACAACACAATAAGCCACCTCGATATATTGAACGATACAGTTTTACGTTCCGGACAAAGTTACAGTAAAATATATGCAATTGAACCTCGATATAACGAATCTCGGTATAACAAATTCTTCGATATAACGAACATAATCCGGAAGCCCAAACGTAAAATCTACTTCGATATAACGAATTACAATGTCAACACGCGACAAAAGATAAACTCTGAACAGATCAACAGTCAACAAATCCTTTAATCTTTATGGTAAAGAGACGGCAGCCTTTCAGTCAACGACTTATTATGTGTTACAATCAATCATTAACCATGACCTCGATGTAACGAACATATTGGTCGTTTCCCCTCAAATTCCTTATATCGAGGTTTTCGATATAACGAACCCTCCATTTAACGAACAAATTTGGCCGGTCCCAGCGACTTCGTTAAATCGAGGTTCCACTGTAGTGAGAACTGGAAAAATGGACCTGATCAAGTCATGATTGGAAACTTGATGATCAAATAATGTAACAGAAGCCTGTTTTAAAAATTGGCCCAACCACTGACCCTGACTTGATCAGTAAAATCTTTTTCGTGGCCTACGGTATAAAAATACAGTCTGCTAATAACTCAAAATAAAAAAAAATTGATGTATTTCGTGTGCTCTTCATCCGATGCCCACATGCGCGCTTCCCCCCGGGACGCTACCATCCTTTCAGAGGCGCACTTGTGAGTGGGTAAATGACGTGACATAAGTGTGTGGTCGTAGCAAAACATTTTTTGGGGATCACTTTCTTGGGGAGCTTAGAAACCAGGCTTGAATAGTTAGCCGAACCTTCTCATCACAATATTTAACAATTGTGGAAGATTCATTTGATGATGCGACTGCAGATTGACTGCGAGAGGCTTGTAAGCAAAGCCAAACCGACATAAAGGTTTCAGACAAGAAAAGTAAGTGTTATTCTGGTAGCCTCGCACAATTATTACAAACTGTTTTTATTTCAAGCCTTGACTATGTCTTGAGTTTTGACTTCAGTTTTGTTGTGCAGTCTTGGATTAGTCACGCAATGTAGTGTTCTAGTCAAGTGTTTTCTACGATCTTCTCTTTTCTTTCCCTTGCAGCCTCTTTTTCCATTGCTTGCTCATTTTGTTAACTTCTTGCGCTTACATTTGCAGATGCACCAACGTGCATAAACTTCTTTAACTCCTTTCCTTTTGTTACCAGCTTGTGCAAGGCACCAAGAAGAACGACCAATCTAAGAAAACTTGAGCAGCTCGAATCACGAATAAGCACTGATGTTACACCGATGAATAGGCAACTGTCAGCTAAAGAACATACATGCTGATAAGATCGAACGAATCCAGAAAAAATGTCAAAACCGAATGAAAAGATGATGGAGTTAGAGAGAGAACAAAATAAAGAATTTGAATCTTATCCAAGAGTGTTGCCCGTGACTGCAAATTCCCCTAAAGAAAGAAAATAATGCAGCACGATACTAGCCAAGAAAACAATGGAATCAAAGAAAGCACACAAAGAACCTCTCAGATTACGATCTCGCACGCGACGAAATCAACCTTCTATCAAGTGGACTCAATTATATTCCCAACCTGGTTTCCAGTTTTAACAACCTCGTTCCCAGGGTCTCTCATCTTACCGCCTGGGGCGAGCGAGGAGAGACCCTCTCCTCGCTACACCCGTGACAAATAAAAGTCACATAAGAAAAGCGCTCTCAAGGATTTCACAGCTTTTGCCAGGTGAATGCGCCCACAGTTAATCTTCCACAGTAGAGATAAAAAGCCGCATCCTTTTCCTTCAGAGAAACTTTGAAGAGCGAGGGGTTATCTGGTTTCGGAGAACATTCTTTCAGAAGTTTAAATTTAGCAAAAGATCGTCGGCGCTACAAAATAAACAAAAGACGCACAAAAGAATTTTTTTTGGGATCCCCTTCTTATGACTTAGAACCAGGTTTGAATAGGTACGCCGAGCCTTCTCATCATCAATTTGAGCCCTGTAATGGAAGGACGGTGAATGCCCATCAGCTGGTACCCTCAAAGAAGATTACGTTTTTTGATGGTGAATAAAATCATGGACGGGCTCAACACGACTCCCATTGGTCCATGTGGGTGTATCGCGGACCTGCAAAGTTTGGCTCTGACGAGGTATATCGTTTAACGACCGCCCTTTGCTGTAGCGAAAGCAAGGTGCGGAGGGTCTTTAAATGTTTCTCTAAGCCACGTGTGTGATTCCTTATGAGTTGCCACTTTGCCATTAGGATATTCTTAAGATTAGGCGCAGAAGGGCAATATTCTCTCTACAAACAGTAAAATTCTTTGTGTGCGTCTTTGGTTATTTTTGTAGCGCTGACGATCTTTCGCTAAATTTAGCTTCTGAAAGAATGTTCTCCACCACATCCCCTCACTAGCAAAGTTTCTCTGAAGGAAAAGGAATGCGGAGTTTTTTCTCTCTTACGTGGAAGATTAACTGTGGGCGCATTCGACCTGCGAAAAGCTGCGAAATCCTTAGAGCGCTGTTCATCTTATGTGACTTTTAATTTGGAACGGGTGTAGCAGAGAGAGGGTACTTCCTCGCTCCCCCGCGTAAGATGAGGGACCAGGGGACCCCTGGACAGTGTTCAACTGAAACCCGGTTGGGATATAATTGCGGTCCACTTGAATAGCGGGGGATTTCGTCGCGTGTGCGATCGTAATCTGAGAGGTTCTTTATGTCTGCTTTCTTTGATTCCATTGTTTTCTTGGCTATATCGTGTTGCATTATTTCCTTCCTTTCGGGGAATTTGCAGTCACAGACAACACTTTGATAATATTCAACTTCTTTTTTTTTGTTCTCTCTCTAATTCCATCATCTCTTCATTCGGTGTTGACATTTTTTTCTGGATTCGTTCGATATTGGATCTTATCAGCATGTTCCTTAGCTGACAGTTGCCTATTCTTAATGGGTGTAACATCAGTGCCCTTTCGTGATTCGAGCTTCTCGAGTTTTCTTAGATTGGTCGTTCTTCTTAGTGCCTTGCACAAGCTGGTGATAAAAGGAAACGAGTTAAAGTAGTTTATGCACGTCGGTGCATCTGTCAATGTAAGTGCAAGAAGTTAACAAAAAGCAAGCAATGGGAAAAAGAGGCTGGAAAGAAAGAAAAGGGAAGATCGTAGAAAACACTTGACTAGAACCCTCCATTGCGTGACTAATCCAAGATTGCACTGGCAACAAAACAAGTCAAAACTCAAGACACAGTCAAGACCTGAAATAAAAACAGTTTGTAATAATTGATGCGAGGCTACCAAAAGAACAGTTACCTTTTCTGGTCTGAAACCTTTATGTCGGTTTGGCTTTGCTTACAACACTCTCGCAGTCAATCAGCAGTCGCATCATTAAATATATCCTCCACAATTGTTAAAAATATTGTGATGAGAAGGCTCGGCTACCTATTCAAGCCTGGTTTCTAAGCTCCTCAAGAAAGTGATCCCCAAAAAATATTCCCTGCGTGTATGGGGCTAACCAGGAGGGAGGGGGTGTCTCCAGGCAAACATTGGTTTAGTCATAACTACCAGTGTGATGTCACGTCATACATCGGTGATTTTCGATTTGGCGGAAAATTTTTTAGTTCGTTAACTAAAAGAAATGTGAAAATTTCTAACTTTTTGATGATTCGATTACTTTGTTCAATGTTACCCAAGATTCAAAATATATGAAAGACTTCTTTGCAGTAATTTTCGGTAGGATAAGTTATTCGAAAGCCTCATATTTGGAGTAGAAACATACTGGCAACTGCCTGAGACGTCGACAAAGTTTAATGGATTGACAACGTTTTTCAGGAACCCACGCAGAAATGCGGAGATGTCCTGATCCCATAATAAGAGGTTTGGTACATGGTATTTTAAGTTTGCTCTGTGCTGAGAATTAAGCATTCAGTACTTATGGTTCGTCTCAACAATCCCTTCAAAGTTAACGGAATGGCGTTGGAGAGCAACTTCAGAATACCCGGCCACGAATTGCGTGACGTAGTCCCGCAGTGTTGTATAGCGATATTCACTTTTTACAAACAAGTCTTTTGATATTTAAGTTTTGCCAACCACAGAACAAAAGAATCCTTTGTTTCGAGAGCCAATAAACCTCTGGTTGGCACATTAATTACAATAGGAGACGTAACGATGAGTATCGCCATTTTATGGGTTGATGAACGTAAGACGAGTAAAACTATTGCTCCCGAAGTGGATAAAATGAATATTAAAACTCTGGGTTTCGGCTCATGGATTATAGAACGAAGTCTTTTCATGTGTAACGCGCTTGTTTCGGCTGATGGATTTTAGAACGAGGTTTATTCATGAGTAGCACGCTTGTGTCGTGCATACATTAAGTTTTTCTCTTTTGTTTCCATATTCAATATTTATTGACTGCGGGACTTCGGGAGCAATCGTGGCCGTGTTTTCTGAAGGTTAGCCCTTCTGGAGCACACAGGCAGTCATCTACCCCACAAAATTTAAAAACACAAGCATTCAGCCAGCTAACAGCTGGTAAACATAGACACTCTTGACCTTTTACCAATCGAACAAAGTTTAATACGCGAGAAATCAAACCGACATGTACGCCCTCGAACTCAAAAAGGATTGTTGAGCAAAATGGCTCATCACATTGAGAAAAAACTACGGATGGCTGGAAAGTTATATCAAAGAGGAACAAAACCTCCTATTATGGGGTACTTCTGTTGAAAACTTGAAGAGAAAACGGCGGGCGTTTTGGGTGGCCTTTACTTGACCGGAAGTCAAGATGGCGGTAACCCCACTTGACCCGATTTGTTTTCAATAAAATTTGGAACTAAAAACGCACACAAAACAACAAACAGTTTTACTCACAGACAATATCCACTACAAAGCTTGCACATTTATGCCAAATTAGTGAATAATAGCGCAATGATAGCTTGTGTTATTCTCTTTTTATTTGAATTCAATGGAGTCCCGACGTCAAATCTGGGCAAGCCGAGCGAAGCTTCGACTTGTTGCTATGTGACGTCACACTGGCAGTGATGAGTCGGTCTCTGACAGATACTCGAAAACAATAGAGTCACCCCCTCCCTCCTGGGGCTAACACTTACGTAATACCGAAATCTCACAAATTTACGTACCTGTTGTCTTTACTAAATTTACGGCCCAGTGCTTGTGGTAAATCATGACAAGTTCTCCATACTTTCAAGAAACAGAAGATCAGTGGACTTTTGAGAAATTAATTGACATTTTGGGTTTGAAAATACCTGCATTCCTCACTCCCGATCCTCAGTTGCTTTGCGACTTTATCACGAATTTTCAGACGAGACCAGATGACGTTTTCGTGGTCACATATCCCAAGTCAGGTTAGTTAGATAAACATTCGAAGTGAAATTATGATGTCTTTAAAACTGCATTAATTAGAGATAAGTAGGTTTAGAGATGAAAACAAAATTGTTCCAAGGCATCCCCTATTTTAATGCTTCCATCGTCTAAAACATCGTTTTAGTCAACATCTGACTCTATTAATTCACTGGCTTAAGAAAAAGCAAAAAAAGTGCTTTAATAGCTTTAAAATGCGAAATACATTTGATGTTAACGTTAAAAGCCGACGTTACGGCGTCATCGTGACACCATTCTCAAGGCATAGTGAATAAATAATGCGAAGATTTGATTTGTATAGTCTCTACAAATAAGAAATTAGCATTTTTTCCTGTGCCGCCCCTTCTACCCTGCCAAATTTACAGACAAATGTATGGAAAAAAAATTAATTGAGCGCGTTCTAGCCAAGCTACATCCTTCAAACTTGGTGAATGCAATCTTCTGCTCAGTATTTTAACGTTGCGATTCATAAATTGCGTAAAATAAAATTCAATTTTGAAAAAAAGTTACCGTATTTGCTATCGAATTCCCATACAAACACTGTAATTTCTGACCGCTTTGCTTACCCGTCAAGATTGCGCCGAAAACCATGATAAGGCCTATTTCACGTTCTTACTAAATGTACTAACAAATTTGATTGCCTAATTAAGGAGATGTCTTTTATCAGAGAACTAAAACCCTCCCAAAACGTGCAAACAGATTCCACTCGGTCAAAGGTATTCATTTGAAGAACTTGTGATCCTTTGTTATTATGCTAATTTGTAGAGACAATAGAAATCAAATAACCTTCGCATTAGTTATTCACTATACCTTGAGAATGGTGTCACGATGACGCCGAAACGTCGGCTTTTAACGTTAATATTCGCTTGCTTATTCTTTAAGAAATCATATTTGATATTATTAATTGTAATTATTGATAGCAATTGGTTTTATTTCACTGTTGTGTTACTTATACTGGTGTGTGCTGAGCCATGTAATAATTTAGAAAACATTCTTCTGGATTGAATTCCCGGATGAAGTAGGCTACGAGCGTCTCTTTCCCTTTGTCCGCCTTGCGTGACGCTAAGGAAAACTGCAAGAAACAACAACAACAACAAAATAGCCGCGCAAACGTTTGGGACGAGAAGCACGCGGGCGTCTCGCCCACAGGATTTCACGCAACTATTTTTTTTTTCACTCGGATTATTTAAGTTCTCGCTCGACGGACTGAACGACAGAGGGTCTACCAGGAATCAAGAAGCCCCTACACAATGGAAGAACATAAAAGCAACAAATAACACCTTCACATCCATCATAATTATGTCAAGAATTTCATTCCTTATTCTCAGCTTAATTCTTAGACTTCGTCGTCTTTGTAGGGAGGACTCTGGTGTTTTCCTTAAAATCAGAGAATGCGATTTTTTCGACAAGCGTGGCTATCCTGCCACTGTTGTTCAAGCGGGGCTATTATCGCGCCCAACAAATTGATCGGCAGTCAGCACTAAAAGCGTATCAGAAGAAGAAAAAGGATAGAATTTCATACACCCTCACATTTCGCCTTCAAGACCGAGAGACACGATGCGCCAAATTGCGGCGACAAGTCGCCTCGTCTGCCCTGCTGCCGCGACAAGTCGCTGCGCAAGACACTTGTTCTGGGCACGTAAGCGAATTTGGAAGAGGGGAAATGTGAACTAGTTTCCAAATTTAACATTCCGGACCAGCGAATACAGCGAAGGTGTAACAAAAAGAAGCTTCTTGTTCTGTTTATGACGCTGCTAGGTGACGACGAATATAAACAAACCAAAGGGGTGAATTATTTCTCCTGGATTGAATTTCCCCCATGTATATAAAGTCTCTATGATTTCTATCTCACAGGCCTCTATTTTCTTTATAAAACTCGATTACCATTCTACTTGTTGTTACATTCCATCCTGAAGAGGAAGAAACTTCGGATTGCTCAGGTTGTTTATCTTGGTCCACATGTTCGGTCGTCATTTTAAATGGTTTTCTGAGGGATCAAAGGAAAATAATTGACGTCCCCTTATTGGTTGATTTTAATTTTGTCGTAACGACATGTCGTAGAAGCGAACTTACGCTTATTTTGTCGCTACGATATGTCGCACGAATTCAAACCAGTTTGAATTCGTGCGACAGGTCGCTGCGAAAAAATTCTGTCGCAGCGACAATGATTTTCACATGTCACACGAGGCGATTTGTTGCAGCAACCTGTCGCGGCGACATGTCGCAACGATTTCTCGCATCGTGTCTCTCGTCCTTCCCAACCGAGCAGTAAAATCCGGCCATCATTCTCTGAAAAGCTTTAAATTACTTCAAAATGATCCCGATACTGGTAGAATCTATTCGCAGCCTCCAATAACTTCATTGAAACGTGACAAACATAGGTAACTTTTTAATCAGAAGTGCTTTCCAAACGAGTGATCAACCCGGAACTTTTAAGTGTGCACGAGCACGATGCAACGGCAGAGGCGCGAGTGAAACCAGCGAAGCAAAACCAATTTCCCTTGGCAATTTGTTGTTGATGCCACACGGAGCATCGTGAATGACTCTTGTACCTTGAACATCGAAACACCATTGGAACTTGAACATAAAATGTCATGGGCGCTTTATGTGAACTTTTTGACGTACCCATGGATATTTAAGACTTCGGGAAATGATGTATGTATGTATGTATGTAAATCTTTATTTAAACACGGAAAATCATCAGTTAAGCTTAAGTTAAAAACTAAAACTAATTACAACTGCTTTACATGATTGCCGTGTGGGAATCCGATATATCAGCTACCTTCTTGATATTTCGCTTAAAATGATGGTCACTCTTAGGCTTTGGTAGATTGTGCTCGAAAAAAAAGTGGCCTGACGAGAGTCTCAGTCTTTCAGATATGCTGACCACAGGGTGACATGGAGTCTGCCGGACCATATTTGGCCATGGGCTGTAGCACAGACCTCGATATTATCCAAACACAATACAGAAATAAGATACAAACTGAATTATTCTAGAAATATGATGTTTTTTTATGGTTTTCAGCGCATAAAAGCTCGGATTATGCTAGCAGTGATAAACTAAAATAAAAGCTCAAAATAATGCTCGTTTTGCTTAATTATGCTTAAAATTATGCTAGCACAGTCTGCCAAAGCCTAGTCACTCTCACTAGATGGACTGTTCCCAATGTAAAATGGTCTTTTACCACAGTAAAAGTGCTCCTTGTCGGCCGCTCATATTATTCAATAATATTGCGTGAGTTAATACTTTGTACTAAATTAATTTTACATATTTTCATTCAGGGACAACATGGGTTCAAGAAATTGTCTGGCAGATATTTCATGAAGGAAAAGTCAAAACTACCGATTTAAGAGAACGCGTGCCATTTCTAGAACGAGCAACCCATCCTCGTCCTGAACAACCTGACATCAACACTTTGCCAAGTCCGCGAATTATAAAGAGTCATCTCACTTACAACATTATTCCTAAGCGTGCAAATGAAGAGAGCAGATGTAAATATATCTACATTGCTCGCAATCCAAAAGATGTTGCAGTATCTTATTTTAAATTCTGGACAAATTTGGAGAGATTTAAAGGACCATGGGAATTTTTCGTCAAGTTATTTCTAGAAGGAAATGGTGAGTTTTTTGATATGCATTCAGCCCAGAGACCCTAGAAAAAGATACTGATATCTAAATTCACTTCATAAAACTTTTTATATTGCTTTTAATGATTAGGAGAACTGAGATATGATTTCCTGGTTCAAGGTAGAGTAAAGAGTTCGTGCTTATCGAAACACGAGAAACCAGACGAGGGATACGAAAACAATCCAGCATAACATCAGTTTATCAAGCCCTTGACTACAATTCACAACAAATTCTTTTGTATAAGTCGTTATATTCGAACTTCACTGACCATTTTGGAGATTTCTCTTTTGTTATTTCACTACCCAATTTGGAAGGGATTATTGTCATTGTTTAATTAACAAAAAGAAAAGGCAGCATAAAAATAATTACGGTGGCCAAATGAATTCATCTTCTGAGGGCTTTTACTTCTGATTTCTGTATTATATTGGTTTTTAATGAATCTTTTTTATTTTATACAGTAAGTAGGAACCACTGGACTGACCATGTACTGGGATGGTGGAATCACAAAGATGATCCAAATGTCCTGTTTCTTAAATTCGAAGATTTACAAAAGGTTTGTTGGACTGATGTCTGTGTTTTGTCTTGTACCGGTCTTTTAATTTACTCATCAGAAAAACGCTTTCAGGCACGCTTTTTGGTGCCCTTCCAATCTCTTAGGGAAAAGCCTTTGAAACGAGGTTGCTTTTTTGCCATTTTCCTCGCGCTTGAGCGCATTGGCCGTTCAGCAGATAATTTAGCAGATAATTGGGGCGAGTTTCAAATTTTAACAAATCGATAAACTGACACCACCACATGAAAGATCATGTTGAGATTGGTCATTTGACCAAGTATGATGCTTTTAGAGCGAGCAGAGGCTATGAACCTTGAAATATGGTCAAAATCCATACAAACGTTTCCAATTTTGAGATAGCGTCCCCCAAAATCATATAAACTCTTACAAATGTTAGGATTTCAGTGATACTTTTTAAAATGGGGCAGCATAGCGATTTTTAACTAGCTTCTTTCAAATAGTAGGTGCATGAATGAATGAATTCACTCATTCATTCATGCGTAGCGTATTTTACCTAATATGTATATAAAATGAATAGTTTTTGTTAGACCTTCTTAAACTTCATATCCTCCTGTTTTCGTTTTTGTGTCATCTTGTTTTTCTTTTATTCCTTTAATTTAATATCGTCGTATTTAATCTAATATTGTTGTATTGTTGTAACCTAATAATTAACAGTTTAACCACGGACTGCGTGCTGCTCCGCCTACCGCGATTAGCCTTTACTATTTGTTGGCGGAGACAGACTGTACTTTTTTATATTTAGTGTGGAAATAAATAAATAAATAAATAAGTAAATAAATAAATAATAAATGAAGGAACGAACGAACGAACGAACGAACGAATGAATGACAACTTTATTTAAGTCTTAGTCTTAATAGCTGAGCACAAGTGCTCTACTAATTGGGGAGACTAAAATTTAAAGACAGTAAAATGTATTCACCTAAAGATTAGTAAAATTAATAAAATATTAATTAGTTACTAACATAGCTAACAATTTCTAATAGTACTTTTAAAGTTATTTAAAGTTTTTATAGATCTAATATTTTTAGGCAGTTTTGCCCATAATTTAGGTCCAAGGTAACGCAGAGAGTGTTGACCATATATTACTGTACTAGCAGTTCGCGTTGAGAAGTGAGTGCTGCCGTTAAAGGTGTTTTTGAATGCAAATACGGCAATGAGAATTTCAACAAAAATATAAGTTATTTTATTTGCAAAATGACATGGTTACATGTATGTTCTCTGAGTATAACATTAACAAGTAACTATTGGTGTGGCTAAAGCTTTTGTTGGGATTATGCTTGTAGTAATTGCTAAAAGTGGAAAAGAAATGTATTGGTTAACGAAAATGGAAGGTGTAACACTGTCTAACGCAACATGTAATAATAAGAATGATGACATAAGATGTCATCGATATTTGTTTGTGTCCATAAATCAACCGAATTCAATCGATTGAAATACAAAGCTGCAAGTGACATAAATGCACTGTCGGCCTCTAGAATGCTCACTGAAAGTTTCATGACCTTGATGAATGCTTCCTCGAATAGAAGTAATCATAATAGATCAGCAAAAAGTGCCAAAACTCACCTGTAAACAGTGAAACCTTGACTCTGATCAACTGTATTTATAACTTGCTGCGAGCACATGCGATTGTCCGCTGAGCGAGCACGATTTTCCGCTGAGCAAGCACATGTCAATTTTTCTTATAAGACATCTGCTAATTGACTAGACTGTGCCATATAACAGAATTTCTGATTGGCTGTTTCTTAATGTGAACGATGGTCGAACCGTCGAACCAAAATTTTTCGATGGCTTCAAGAATATGAAGGCTGCCTATCGGCAGCAATTACATCTAGGAATACTCAGTTTGTCTTAAGGAATAAGAAGTGCTATGAGTATTAAAGATATTGCTAATATAAGCTGGACATAGTTTGTGTTTGACTTTATACTTAAGGGTGCATACATCTTGCAGGCGTACGTCTGTTCTTTAATGTCGGTAGTCATGAGCCCTCGTGAGTAATTCTGATCATGAATAGGTCGCATAGTGATCTTTGTATACAACCCTTAAACCTCTCTCTTGGAGTCTTTCTATCTTGCGCGAATCGCTGGCTCTACAGAAGCTAGTGCCAGACTAATTGGCAGTACGTTAAGTAGGGTAGAATCGCTGTTTTGAACAGCACCAGTTTGGCACTTGGAGGAATAAGGTTTCTTAGTCGCTTAAGCACTCCTATCCTTTGGCTGATTTACAGATTAAGCTAATATGATCAGTGAAGTTAAAGTTCGAGTCGAGTATTACACCCAAGAGTTCAAGCTTGTCTATTGTTTTTATCTCTTCATTGTTTACACATATTTTGTGTATGACACCGTTTTTGTCTTCACTATCGCCAATGTTCATGATGTGGTACTTTTTAAGATTCCCAGCCAAAAGGTTTGAGTGATACCAATTAAAAGCATTGCGCGCAGTTTCTCCGGCTAAGCTCCAAGGCAACAGTAGATTGAGCGTTCCCGACGTGGAACATCTGATGGTCGTCTGCGTTTATTGACAAGCTCGATTTAATAAAAAGGATAAATCATTTTGAAATATATTCCCCATCAGTGGACCCAGGGAAGAGCCCTGAGGGCAACCTCGACTGATCGTTCTGGACGAGCTTGTGTGACTGCCAATTTTAACTCGATATTTGCGGTTGCATAGGTAACTGTTCAAGAGCTGTATCGTGCCCTCCTGGAAACCATATGCTTTCAGCTTGCTGAGCAACAGTGGGGGATGGAAAGAATCGAACGCTTTGGACATGTCAGTAGATAAGATGGCTACCGAGAGTCTGTTGTCCCTCGCTCGTTTCCATTCTTCTACTAGGTTTATGAAAGTCGTTTCACAGCTATGAGCTTTTCTATAGGCTGAGGATTTTTCGTAGATATTACTTTGAAAGGCAGTTGACACTTGCATGCATATAAGTTGCTCAAACACTTTGTCTAGACATGGTAACATCGTTATGAAACGGGTTTTTACAGTTGTTACAAACTGATAGTTGTTACAAAACTGATACGAAATTTAAGAGTTTATATGGTTTTGGGGGACGTCTGTATTGATTTTGAACCATATTTCAAAGTCCTTTACTTGGTCTCCGTTCACCATGGTCAACATGGCTGACGGT
>JAHPZR010013344.1:57500-60000 GCA_019787425.1 Platygyra sinensis
AAATTGTAATAGACAAAATCAAAAATTATGTTGAGCTTCAGAGTTATTTTGACTTTTTTCTGTGACTTAATCGTCAGGAAAAGATTTTTTGAATAAGAATCTTCGTGAAACTTGGAAATCGACAAAAAATGTTACAACACAGGCCGATCAAATCTCGTCCAAATAACATGGTGATCACCTTTGAAGCATTTTCCTTTGTAGGTTTATCGTTGCAATTGTTTTTCGTAAACAAAATATTTCGATCTGAGGCTTCAGTCAGGATCGAGATATTTCCTATTCAAGCTGACAAATTCCATATCTTCTCATCTTTGCATCAGACAATGTACTTTAGTTGATGAAATCCAGGAAGAAAGAAAATAATTATCTCTCCACTAGGATCTCTATTCCCAAGTCCGAATGATCGCCAACTTCGTCAACAAGCCGCTGTCAGATGATCTCATCAGTCGCATTGCTGAACAGTGCACTTTCACTGCAATGAAGAAAAATGCTGCAAGTTTCTCGGAACCATTTCCAACCAAAGATGGTGAGATTTCGATTCTTCGGAAGGGCGTGGTTGGCGACTGGAAGAATTACTTCACTCCAGAACTGAATGAGAGATTTGAAAATGAAATGTTGGCAAAGTTAAGAGGAAGTGGGCTAGAGTTTGATTTTGAGATATAATAGAATTTACTAGAGGACAATGATAAGTGGAAAGAAAGAAAACTATATTTGAGTGGACAGCCTTTTGGTTTAAACGCTCGGGCGTCTTATAGTTACCTTTTTAGCGAAGCCCTACTCAGCAGACATCTCTATTTCGCAGACGCGGAGACCTAATTGCTAATTTTCGTTGAAATCGAACTCCTTTCTAAATTTACATGTATTGGATCACGCGCTAGCCTGTGTACAGCCGCCCCTTCCCTAAAAAAAAAGTCAGGAGACGTCCCTCCCCGATTTTTTTTCGAGGGAAGGGGCGGCTGTACACAGGCTAATCACGCCCTTGCAAGATTACGGAGTACAATTCAAACCGAATTTAAATGGTCCATCATAAAGTACGTAGATTTGTTTTACATGACTATTGTGTTCTAAGCCATGTTGCTCCTATGATGAATCAAACAACTCGGATGGGAAAGCCTTGAACAACGTCGGTTACTTTCCCAATTGACCATGCGCTGTACAAGATTCAGCAAGGCTTGTTGATGATCCAATTCCACCTGAGGTGTGCTTCTTGGACAGGGTTTCTCGTCTTCCAAAAGTTACCGCCTATCGCCCAATCTAGGACAATTGTAACATCTATAATTTTGTTTTTCCCATGTAACCGCATAAGGAACAACTTTTAAAACCTTTTTTTTTCTATATATATTCTTACCCTTTAGGCTTTTATTTATCTTATTAATTTGATCACTCCAAGTTAGTCTGTAAAGTTTGAAAAGAAAATGAAAGTTAGCTTTAAAAGTATTGATACTGTTCATTCCAATAATAAACTGAACTCTCTTGTGAGTTTTTTTTTTGGTTAAAATCTAATTAAGCTTAACAATAAGTAATCGAATCACAGCAGTTTGAGTCTGATTTTAAGGTGCGTTCCTTTGGGGTGACCTGGATCAGGATCAGTGATCCAAGATCTGTCTGGATCATGGTGCATCATAGGAACCGGTAAATCCATGGCCAGAGTGGATTCGCCGGTTTCTTTGATGCACCATGATCCAGACAGATCTTGGATCACTGATCCTGATCCAGATCACTCCAAAGGAACGCATTTTAAGATTGCAGCAAACAGAGGCTTAAGAGTACTCGTTGATCTTTTGCCTTGTTTTTCTCTTTTCCCGTCAGTAGAAGTAAGGTCGGATTAATTTTTACCTTAAGACCTTTTCTTATTATAAATGATTTTGTACTTATTCAGCGTATTTACACTCTAATTTTACAATATCAACTATGTAGGCCTCATTGGTCACTATTAAATATTTGATCACGAACTTGAAAGAGTGCCTTGACGAACTTTGTGCATATCAGACTTCATATCCCAAGGGGAGAAGACTCCCATACAAAAAAGGCAGGGTGTGCTTATCATTCCTTTTAGGGGCAGGTTAAAAACGCGGTTTTGATACCTCTCAGGAAGTTTAGCGACAAAAGGCCACAACAGGGGCATTTACTCTCCCTTTTAGAGTATTAAGCGGAAAAAAAACACAAGAGACAATTTGATGTCTTCTTTTAGAATTGGAACCCCTTAGGGGTGAAACCGTTATTTCAAGCCACACCCACAAGAGAGGACCTTGATGCCTCTTAGAAATTAAGAATTTCAACGAGCACCCTGTCTTTTTTAATGGGAGTCTCCCCACTCCCCACATAAATCATAAATGTTCCATATATATCGCCCTATAATGCACTGCGTGCATATCGCGATATGTTGTTAGTATTTCATATATGCTCCCTCGCAGTCTCGCACAGAAACGCCCTTTACAATGGCAAAGCCTGGTCAAGAAACGACACTTAAGTTTCATGTTTACTAGCGGCCTGTTCAAATCAT
>JAHPZR010013344.1:67500-95000 GCA_019787425.1 Platygyra sinensis
TAAGACAATGAGAAAAAATTTCAATGAAAATATATAGAGATAAATATATAGATGTCAGATTGTCCTGATTACAAAAGTGTTCTTTTAGGCGGTAGCTTAGATAGTAGTGATTCAGATGATAGTGATTATTGTCCTACAGGAGAGTCTTCTTCTCAGTCTTCTCAGTCTTCACAGTTTTCTCAGAGTCAATAAGTTATTATCTAGAGATATACTATATGGGTTACTTAAATGGTAATATAGGTTCGAGTGAAACTTTAGTAAAAGGAGAAAAAGGAGATGACGGTCTTCCTGGTATTGGTTTTAAGTTGACTGATGATGGTAATTTTGATATTGATGAAAAAAGATTGACTGATGTAGCTGACCCAATTGATGATGGAGACGCTGTAACAAAAAGATACGTAGATAGCAAAGCAGATGATAAATCAAATAAAAATGATGTAATACTGAGAGATGGGTCTCAAAATATGACTGGAAATCTAGATTTAAACGATAATAAAATAATAAAATTAGCCGACTCTACTGATGATGGTGATGCTGTCTCTTTAAAAGTATTAAAAAATTATACTCAATTTAATCAAAATAATTATCGTTTACAGAAGAGTTTTCGTATTTTTAAAAACTTTGGTGATTTTGGTGAAATCAATCCAATTACTTTTAACTCAAATCTAAATCCTGCTCCCGATTATTTTTTTCATGGTCATCGAGATTGTTATATCATTCCAAAAGAAGCTGATGGATTTAGTGATTTGGCTTGGTCAAATATATTAATGAGTAATGGTTTGGAGTTAGGTAATTATACATTAATTTTTGAAATTTTTACAGGAGCACCTAACCCAAGTCCACCACCCTCAACTAGAATTATTACTGATGAAAGTAAAATCTTCAATATAAGAGGTGATGATCATTATAAAATTTTAAGATATGATAATAATCGTGTTAATAACCAATATACTAGAGCTTATATTCAATTTCATTTTGATGGTTCTCCAAATGGAGAAATTGAATTACAAATTAGATATTTTGGTAATCAAAATGACAAATCTATTTCCTTTTTTGTCTATTCTAGAGTAGTTAAGGGACTAGTTAATCATTATTTTAATGATAATATTTTTGATGTTAGTAATGTAGATGATAATCATGAAATACTATATTTTGAAAATATTAATATCAATGGTAATCTAGTAGAAGGATTAAGTGCCCCAGTAAAACCTAGAGATGCTGTCAATAAAAAATATCTAGAAGATGTAGCTTTAACCCTTGATGGAAATAATATAATGAAAGGAGGTTTAAGAATGGGCGGAAAGAAAATCATTGGTTTAGCGGATCCAACAGGAGATGGTCAGGCAACTAATAAAAAATATGTCGACAGTGATATCGCTAAAATTCCGACTGTTGACACCTCAGGGCTATTACCTCGTGATGGATCGAGAGCTATGACCGGAGATCTAGATATGGATAGAAATCATATTCTGAAAACAAGAAATCTCGCTGATCATAAAGTTGATGACCCTTACGAAGATATTGTCAAAGATTTAGAGAGTGGTGTTAATAAAGAGTATCTCGATGAAAAATTTCTCAAAAAAGACAAAGATGGTAATTATTTTGATTTACGACAAAATGTAATCAAAAACTGTGAGCCTTATTATGATGGCCTCTTTACAACCAATGATTTAGTCTCAAAAGACTATGTTGACACCAAGATTGGTAGAGAGATTAACAAATTACCAAAACCAGATACAGCTGTCTCAAAATTAGATGGAAGTAAAGCTATGACTGGTAATTTAGATATGGGTGATCACACTATTATTAGAATTAAAAGTTCTTCACAAGATAATGCTGCTTTAACTGTTGGTGGTGCTAAAGCGACTTATTTTCCCTTATCAGGTGATCGTTCCATGCTGGGTGATCTAGATATGGGTAAATTTACTATTAAAAATATAAAGCCTTTTGTAGAAGATGCAAAACTCTCTCAAGACAACGAAGTAATAAATTTTGGTTATTGTAAAGCACAGAGAAATACTATATTGACTGATTTAACCAAATACTCAACAGATTATTTAAGCCGTAAGAACCCTTTAGCAATGGAAAAAAACATTGATATGGGAAAAAATAGCATCGTTAACCTAAAAAAACCACAAAGTAGTGATAGTTCATACGCAGCTACTGTTAATTTTGTGAAAGAGACTGTTATGATAGTCAAACTATAATGGATAATATAATCGACGAAAAAATAGAAGCGGCAGAAGTGAGATCAATCAAAGCAGTCTCTAAAGAAAATGTTTTCCAAAAAGTCATGACAGATGACTTATTTAAAGAAGATGATGATGATTTGCATAAAGTAGGTCCTATAGATAAAGACTTCCACAAAGTTAATAGACAAACTTATCTCTTTCGAATTGACTATGATTGTCAAATTGGTTACTACTCAACTCGACTAAGTGTTGATTTAGTGTATTTACCGATAGGATATTATACCATGGTCTACGAAATGTACTTTTCGAATAAGATAGACCCTAATGAAATCACCATCAACGCAAGGAGTGGCACTCTATCTGTTAGTAAAATAAATACTAAAATATCCACTGACCATTCAAGATCAATTATTAATTTTTACAAAGCTATTGTTTATCCTGGTTTTGATGATTTAGATATTGACATAGCTTTTAAAAAACCGAGCGGGTCAATCTTATGATGCTAATACTGAAATATTTGTAGTGGTTTATGGAGTTTCTGGTACTCAAAATGATGTAGACGTAAGACTTTGGGATAGGTTTTATTATATTGAAAATCAAAAAGTAGTTTTTGAAGCTCCTATTGATATGTATAACAGACAGATTAAAAAGC
This sequence comes from Platygyra sinensis, assembly GCA_019787425.1. Classification (NCBI taxonomy): domain Eukaryota; kingdom Metazoa; phylum Cnidaria; class Anthozoa; order Scleractinia; family Merulinidae; genus Platygyra; species Platygyra sinensis. Next base: position 70,345 of record JAHPZR010013344.1, read on the forward strand.
TTTTAGATGGAAATGAAGATAGTGATGCTATCAATTTTAAACAGTTAAATGATTCTAAAAAATCTTTTCAAACTTCTGTCTCTAATTTACAAGGTTCTATAACAACAATCCATAAAGATTTACAAACGCAATTTAATAATTTATCTTCAAATGTTAAAGCTATACATGTATATAGATATTTAATAAGAAATGATTCAGCAAAAGCAAGATTATCATTAATAAAAGAGTTTTATTTCCCTGATTCTGAAGAAATTACAACTCAAAATAATTATTTATATCGAACACATAGTTCTAACAGTGGAGAAGTGACTTTTTATTTAACATTTCTACATAAAAGTACTACAAATGATGCTTTAATAATAAGTTTAAGGTGGGGAGGCAATAGTGATAGAATTTATATTTTTATCTCTAAAAATTTTGTAGTAGTTTCAAAAAATCCCTTAATTAGTGAGCCAAGTTTAAAAATAATTAATATTCCAATTGGTTATGGGTAACAACTAAGAATGAAATTATCGAAATTATTTTTAGTGGCCTTTCAAGAGGTGAAACTGTAAATCATCAAAATAATGAAGAATTAAGTGGAATCTATGAGTCAGATTCTCCTTTTACAATAAAGAGAGGTTTAATAACAAAAAATATCTATGAACTTGGTAGTGATGCTTATGGAGATATCCAAGAATTTGAAAGGAGTCAAGGTACAATCATTTAGTGATAGTGAGAGCTAAAAAAAATATTTAATATTATTATATAATGTCAGCAGTACACGTAGAAAAAGAAGAAGAGAGAGAATCACCAAGATATTCAATACCTTCTTATTTTAATCCAACTCCATATTATGTCTACAAAGCAGTGAGACAACTATTAGATAGAAATAATATACCCCCATGTCATATATCTGCAAAAAGTAATTTTTGTTATTATTTTACTAAAATTTTGCATTTTGGTGTAAATGCTGAAAATGAGTACAATGATCATTTAAAAAACCTCCCTCTAATAACTATGTGTGGTAATGTCTTTGATGAAGAATTAGATCATAATTTAGCTGCAAACTCATATTTTCTCAAATTAGCTTTAAACATGCTCAGAGATTATAGCAAAGATATCAGTGACGTCATCTATTGTTATTAATATGCCAGCCAGAGAACTATTGGCTGGTGAAACAAAGAGTTCTTTTGTTTAACGTTTTCAACATTTAAATAACAAAAACAATGTTTGTAAACAAATATCTTTGCTATATTGACTCCATACCTAAAGCTGGCGATAGCGATAGCGAAAGAGCACAGGGCACAAGGCAAGCATCATTTTTCAGACATGATAAAGATCAAATAGAAGAGATAATCAAAACTATAGAAACATATTTAGACTATATTATTGATCCAGACTCAAAAATAGAGAGAGTAGAGACCGGTGGAGAGACCGGTGGAGAGACCGAGGAAGAGACTGAGGAAAGCGATAGCAGCGATAGCGATAGAGCACAGGGCACAGGGCAAGATTAAAATATCTATTCATAATATATATGGGTTTCTTAAATGGTGATTCAAGGAGTAAGCGAGAGCCCCGGGGGGGGGGGGGTACTCCCTTATATGGGCTATATAGGTATGTGCGGCCCCAAAGGGTATGGTTTTTCAGCCGTTTTGGTCATAAATAGGGTATCGTTTTTAACAAACAATGATGCAAGGCTGATACTACGTGAAAAGCTTAACGGGGCAACTACATGATAGAGTCCAAACTGAAAGCCAACAATTGCAACCGTGGACAGCTGTTTCGACCTTGTTGGGTCTCATCAGCACGGTGTAGCAAGCTATGAAGTATCAGCTGGTCGACTGACATCCATATACTCACTAAGATGGTGATGACCTCAGATGAAACTCAAATCCAAATCCCTGCCAATTGGCCAATGTCACATGCAAAACGCGTGACAAGGGACAATTGGAAAAATCCAGAATATCATGTCGCTGCCGCGATAAGGTAACTGCGGACAGACACAAACTGTCCCGCAGGAAAATCATGGCCAAACCATGTTAAAAATGAGCAGCATATCGGATCTGAAAAGACCTACGGCCCCCAAAAAATACTAGACAGTGAAACATGATGATGCAAAGGACCGCAAACGAAAATGCTGCCTGTGAACGTAGGATCTATCGTTTTTGGCCATTTTGGTCATAAATTGGGTATGGGTTTTGCACTCTAGCCTTGATATGGGTATGTTTTTAAGAAGAAGCCACTCTTTCATCATTATCGTAAAGAAAATTAACAAAAGCCCTTCACAAATTATGTTTACGGTAATTTAACATTGTCCTGAACTAGGGATCCAATTATAACACAGGTCTGAAACAGGATTTTGATGTAAGGGGCAGGTCATAAATAGGGTTTTAAATTTAATGGTCAGGTCATAAATAGGGTAGGGAATATCGCAGACTTTAGTCATAAATAGGGTAAGGGTTTTGGGAAGCGGGCCGCACATCCCCACCCAGTTTTTCTGGGAGTACCCCCCCTGGGGCGAGAGCCAAGGCACGCTCTAAAAAAAGGAGAAAAAGGCGAAAGAGGCATCGGTTTCCATTTGACCGCAGATGAACATTATCATTTAAAAGGTAAAAGATTGACTAATGTCTCAGCTCCTGTTGATAACCATGACGCAACCACAAAAAAATTCGTCACGGATTTATTAAAAAATAAAGCTGGAACTGTTTACGTCAAAAATGAGTTAACTAATGTTAAAGTGGCTTTAAAAGCTAGTCAATCTAATGTTAGTAAAGCTTTAGCTTTAAAAGCAGATAAATTTGAGCTAACAGCATTAAACAATAAAGTCAAAATGCTGGAAGCTACGGTTGGCGAGCTCCAAAAAGCATTTAAACGCCGGCAGTCAGTTTAATTAGATTTCTGCGTTTCTAGACATATAGGGGAATCCCCTGTAGACATGAGTCATCGATTATTTAGTATTAATACTACAATTTTTATTTCAAAGTTAACCACGCTGCGGTGGTCGAGTGGTTTAAGGCGCGGGACTGCAAATTCAGTGAGAATTTATTCCCGCGCAGGTTCGAATTCGAAATCCCGGCAAAACCAGCTTACGCCGTAAGCCATTAAAAATGCTTAAAGAAAAAAAACATAAAGAAATATATGGAAGAAAATTATTCGTCAATCAAATATAATTTTAATGATATTAAAGAAATGTTAAATAAAGAAAAAAAAAGATTTAAACGAAAATGAAAGAATATTTGTTAATTTAATCGAAAATAAATTTCAAAATTATGATTTTGATGATGATGACTATGAAGAAGAAATAAAAAAAAGAAATAAAATCTATTATTATTGATTCAAAAATTAAAATTGATTTATTAATTGAAGATATTAATTCATCAATAATAACTTATAAGAAATATATGACATCAAAACAACATAAAACTTTTAAAAATTTAATTGACAATTTAACAAAAGCTTCAAAGGCAAATGCATAGCAAGCTATAAAATGCCTTTTCAAGCCTGAACGCCATCTTCATATTTTTTATGATAATCTTTTTTATACTTATCGACTAATGGGCAAATATCAACAAAAAAGTTATCAAGATCACTAATATCGTTTATTAGATTTTCACTGTTAAAATGACCAAGTCTCAATGCTGTCTTTATTCGAATCATTAAATGTCCATAACTTTGGTAAGCGTATTTACAATTATTCATATTTTCATTTACATTTTTGTAATCAAGTAAAATTTCGATTAATAATGAAGCACCAAGAGATATAATGGTCAAAACAGAACCTGAGATAATTACCGAAGCAATTCCGCCACCCGCTATTGCACCAGAAGTCAACCTAGCTGCATATTTTATCAGTTTATAATGTTTATGAGCTTGTTTATATAAAAACCATTTTTGATGAGTGGTTTTGTAATAACCAATTAGTTCATCAATTTGTTCACTATTTAAATCAGAAGAAATATGATTGAAATCACAGATTTTTCTAGCCATATAAATATGGCTAGAGAAAATTTATTCGTTTCCTTACCACCCACGCACAGTCTGGATGTAGGGAAAGTCCCGTAACCTAGAATAAATAATCGATGACTCATGTCTAAAAACGCGTTTCCGAACCATCCACGCAAAGTATGATGTAATAGGGAGAGACCAGTGGAAGCGATAGAAACCGAGAACAGCTTGAGCTAATTTTACTCATCTTTAGCTTAAGCTTATCTTAAGCTGGTCTGAGTAAAATTAGCCTCTGCGCTCGCTCCCCCATCAAAAATTGATAGACAATTTTTTTAGCTTAAGCATCGATGAGCCTCTGTCTTGGTGCCCTGAGCCTCTGCGATGAGTCTGTCCTGGTGCCCCTATCTTCTATACTATTTACATTGTTCTTAAACACCTCCAAATACGGAATACAGCTTTTGTAGGCCTTTTGTTTTCAACCAATCCGCCACGAATGCGCAATCTTTTCCAACAACAACAAGTGATCAAATTCCCCACCCCCTATGAGTGGTGATCAAATGCCGTCCCTTCAGGGCAGGAAAAGGCGTCAAATGTCTGAGGTATTCCCGGGGGATGTTGAAGCTTCGATTTGACTCGTACATAATGCACCAGTCATTTGAAATCCCTGCACCCCTATTCGGGCTTGAGCGGGGCAGTCAAATCCTGGATCCCACCAAGATATTTATCATTTTCCAGATTCCCGCACCGTATTTTGGTCAAATCCTGGATTCTAAGAATACTAACACACGCTATTATCAGATCTCTCGAAAATTGCTCTTCTAAATTAACCGTTCTTCAATTAGCATATAGAGTGCAGACATAATTTTGGTGCCAATGGAGCGTCAATATGCATCGATCAAGGGTATCGATCAACACTTGATGGCGGATGTCTTTAGTACAGTCTGTACTAAAGACATCCCCTGTACACATGATCTAATTTGATTTTTGTCTGATTGAAAGTGACTGACTGAGACTGACATAATAGTGTTGTGTGATTGACCGTGGCCTGACCCGTTAACTTGTCTCACAAGTGAAATATTTCTTTCTGGCTTGCAGGCCACTTTTCATTTTTTCATTGGACACTCCGAACCAAATTCAGAGGGTATCAAGGTGCCTTTGTATGTGGCTTGTGGTCCTTTGAATCTGTACCTTTTTGATAAAATGCATGGTACTGGCAGCAAATTAAATACTTGATTAAATACTAGACACATTGCCCACTAATATCGATTATAAGTACAAATTTCACATTAGTTTCAAGTGGCTTCTATTGGTCCAAGCCATTGTAATTAATTGAAAAGTTGGGTTTTCTGAGTCATGATGTTCAGAGGTTGACTGTCTTATTTAGTATAACAACTGCAAAAGTGTTACTTTTACCATTTGCTCAAAATTAAGACCAAGGGTGTTATACAGTACCTTAAATAACATTAGCATAAAAGGTTTAAAAATAGGGGAAATCAAGGAAAACCATGGACCTCATAAACCAGAACCACTGTCAAATAATTTTCTGAAGACTGGCACAGGTTTTGTTCCAAAGTACATGCATTTTTCCAATCTTTATTGGGCCTAACTAGGGAACATTGATTAGACTGCAATGTGCAGTCCAGGCTGGACAGGTAACATTTGCCTGCAGGATGGGATTCAATTTGAAAACAAAATATTTGAAAATGTTAAATACCGTACATACTTGCATTGCAATGTGACTCTAAATTGAGGTTGAATTGTATACTTTAACAGTTTTATTCAATTAAATATTCCGTAATTTGCAGTCATATTTTATTTCATTAATAGCTTGTAACATGCTTTACTTTCCCTTGATTCCAGCTTTTCTCTCTTGCTGACAAAAGAGTTGATTGTAACGTCCCAGAAATTAGCTGGAATGATCTTGTGTCTCCACAAGACAAAGATGGGAATGATACCACAATACACCTTGGGTGTGGTGTCTTTGGCAGTTGTCAAAGGAAATACTACAAGGGCATTCCAGTTGCTGTAAAAGTATTCAATGATCTTTCTTCTTCACAGGATGTTAAGCATGAATCGGCTATTATGGCCTGCTGCGTTCATCCCTCAATACCACATATTTTTGGTTTGAATGTGACACAGAAGCCTTACTGTATTGTGTCATATTTTTATGGTATCAGAAGTTCTTGCACTTTGTATCGTGCGCTGTACAACAAATCCTTGTCCCTTACAGCTCACTCCTTTGGAAAGGTTAAGTTAAACCTTTGTCAGGCATTGCATTGTCTGCACTCAAAGCAGTTACTCCATTGCGATATAGAGTGACAATATTCTTCTAACAGATTTTAACAGTGAATATCATCCAATGCTCATTGACTTTGGAAAGTCAATTCAAATTTTTGAGGCTCCTTCAAAAAGGAAGTCCTTGACTGTTCTTGAGCAAGATGAAAACCGAAAGAAGCACCGATGCATTGCCCCAGAATTAGTTCTTGGTCATCCACCATCCTTTCTTTCTGACATATTTTCGTTTGGTGTGACGTGGTTATGTCTGATGTCAGCAATAGAGTTAAGACTGAAAGTTGCGTCCTTGATGCACAAAAGAAGTGTTTAGAAAAAGATCCAAAGTTAAGGTGCCCTATGTCATATCTTTTGAGCCAGCTTGAAAGTAATGTAGCCTTTTACCAGAAATAAGGACAATTGAAATCTTTTGTAAGCAGAAACAGCTATAAGCCCCATTTTTTTGCAGCTTATGTCAATTTTCAGATAGAGTTATTACTTCTTTCATAAGGATTCTTGCAAGTTCTGCACACCCACATTTCTTGGTAGGAAAATTTGATTACATGTGAGTTGAAAAAGCGGGGACATATGACAATTTCTTTCATTCAAAAATTTTCTTGTTTTCTTTGAAAATTTCTCTCATTCAGAATATGTCTTGTTTTCTTTGATAAAATGAAAAGAATCACTAAAGGAAGCAATCTGCAAGAAGAAAACAAACTGGACAATAGGCATTCCAAATTATCACACCAACCAATAGCAACATTTTAGTTATATTTGCCCAGTTTAATGCTCGGTCTGCATGTTTGAGTCGTGACATAACGTGTGCATATGGTAGGACTGAAATGAGTGAATGTTTGCCGTAAGGATGCAGACAAACAGTTTAAATGACTCTCCTTAAAGGAACTTATTTTCTAATACACGTTTCAAAAACATTTTAAAAATTATTTGACAGAAGTTTACACTTTATTCACAATACTAGGGGATTGAACATAACCAAGTTCGAGACATTAGGGATCAAATGTATCAGGGCTGAGTTGGAAGGAAGGATTTTTCTCACATCCGGGTGTTCAGTTCAGTGATCACCCTTTGTCTTCAACATTACTGACTGTGAAGTACTCTTTATTGATGTAAAGGCACTAAATGGATACAGTTTAATACAGAACAATATGACTACTGGACCTTTGTCCAGTAGCTCTTTGGTTTCTCATTGTCATAATACACGTAGTTTTGGGCACGTGGGGGAGGGATAATCTGGCTTAAAAAAATAAGCAAATCATCCACAAGACTTCCATAAGGGCCTTTCTAGCTTAGAGTGTCTGATAGGACCATTAATCAATTTGCACAATTCCGTCTACTGAGAAATAAGATCTTCTACGAGTGCAGCTTTGTTTGAGTGACAACTTCATTGCAAAGATCAGAAATGAGTCACTTTCTACATGTTTATCTATATGAACAAAGGGAAAATATAAGTAACAGACTTACATTACACTGTATCACTGAAAAAAAAATTCTTGTTTTCGTCCAGGTTGTGTGGGAGGATGTAAAAGTTTCAGAGGATGGTTTGAATGCACTAAGGTGCAGGATTGCATTTTATCAACATATCTTGATGGAATATCATTAATTTGGTACTGATATTTTGATATTTTGGTGATAATAGAATGACAATATTTAGAAATCATTTTTATTACATTGTACATGTCAAATATCAAAGTATAACTATCAAATCATGAGAATATTATAGAAAAGTATTTTTCAGAATAGCAAGGTATCAAATATGTCATGTATCACTCATTCTGAAATCTCAGTCGAGTGATTTTATCATGTAACAAAGAAGAACAGACACTGACAACAAATTGTTTGCTTGTGGTTAGCTTTTATTGGTTGTCAGTGCGCGCATTTTCTTAGAACTGTTTTTCTAATTCAAGATATGTCACAAGTTATAATTAATCATGATATAGTACTAATGTGCAAAGTGTTACACTTTACCTTTATCTGCCCTTTATCTGCAAAATAATGTACCTTGCTTTTTTACATCAAAAAAGCAAAAAATTTTTCTTTGAGGGCTTTTGATTCCTCTAAGGTTATACAAAAGGCTTTCCACAGAATTAAGTTTATGCATACCAGTCACAATTCAAATGTGACTAAATGATGAAACTTTTTTGTTTGTTTTAGTATTCACTATAGGGTTTTCAAAATGTGGTCATTTTTAGGAATCCCTCTGCAAAGATGCTGTCATCTTTTGGCAGTCAGTGAAACCTATTCAACCAGGGTGCATTCCGCATAGACACCACGCCCAGGGGCTGATCCAGGATTGTTTTTTAGGAGGGGGTTCACCTCTAGGGAAGACGTCACTATCCAGGATTTTTTTTAAGGAATGACGTCACTGACCGGTGAGGTAAACAAATTTTAAAAGCGAATACGAAGAAGAATGCTTCATCTCGGGGCGGGAGGGGGGGGGGGGGCGCACCCCCTGCACCCTCCCCCTAGATCCGCCCCTGACGCCGAAGTTACGCCGAGAGCTTTGAAAAAGTTCGCCAAGTAGGCCACAATTCTACGTTGTTTGTAGCATACTGCGCCGTACTACGCCGATAATTGACCCCGGGCCCAGATCTTTTGCCGCCGTTCTGCCGCGAAAAAGGGGCGGGTAAGAGAAATCCTGGAGACTAGAGGACATAAAGAGCCGGCTAATATTGATTCAAGTTTTCGCTTATCGTTGACAAGGCACTGTAAAGGTACGCCGACATCTTGTCGATCACACGCCCGTACGCCGCAAAATTTTAAAGCCCCCGCCGAAGGATCTTCGGCGTACCCTAAACTAAATGCATTCTGGCTATTCAAGCGATTATTTACAGAAGAAAATTGCATTGTTTTTGCCTAAATTTGCCCTTGCAGTGAAAATCTAATTTTGGTTTGCTAGGCAAATCTATAGCAAATTTGGGTGAAAGTTGTAGATTTGCCTTCATTTCAAAACTGAGGCAAATCAGAAGTCAAATGTCAGATTTACATCATATTTGCATACAAATTCAACTGAAGCAAATCTCGTTCTTTTTGTCATCTTTGCATTAAGGTGCAAATATGTGTCAAATTTAGAGCACTACATTTGCATCAGATTTGCTCTAGTTTTCAAGTTGAGTAAATCCATCTTTTCGTTCAGTGTAGTAGTCATTAGGCTAGTAGTAGTACAGGATAGAGTTGTCATAAAAACGGTAAATGAAAACTTACTACTTTCATCTTCCCCTAGCGTTCCGTCGATCTGTGGGAGAATGTACCAAAGGAACTTATCAGGACGACGGCTACGGTTAATTAGTGACAGCCATTAATTTATCAGGCCCGTAACCGGGGGGGGGGGGTGTGCACGGGGTGCGTTCGCACCCCCCACAGGCCCCAAAGGTCCGCATTGTGATACTCAATATCGAGGTTAAGGAGTGCAGTCGGTTTTACAAAAAACTGAAGTTCAAAACTTAACAAAATCAAAGAATGGAAAAAGCAGTCATGCATTTACTGGGAAACTAAACTGGCCAGACTCTTGTAACCCAAGCCATTCAGAACATTTCAATGAGCGCACAGATGTCCAAGCTTATCTAAGGCTCCGTTTACACGGGTCCGGACAAATCTTTGCACGGACAAAAACTTGCACGGTTCCACCTTGCGTTTACACGTGACCGGCGGAACTGGACGAATTTTTGAACGCCCAAGTGTGCAAGTTTGGGACCTGAAAAAAGCAGGTGAACTTTTTGACCGGCACGGTTCCATATTTGTACGGACCCGTGTAAACACCCTAACCGTGCGACTTTTTGCTCAGATAGCGCGGTTATGGCCTGGATTCAAATACCGCGAGTGGTCTAAACTTTGCACGGATCGGTGTAAACACCACTGCAACAGAATTTGCACGGATCCATGTAAACAGGCGGTCCAGGAACAAAATTCGTTCGTGCAAAAATTCGTCCGGACCCTTTTAAACGGGGCCTAAATGGATAATGAAATTAACGTCCGCTCGCTTTGCACGGGAGTTTAGACGAGCGAGCCAGTGACAAGGGAGCTATCTAAACCGAAGTACAGCAGTAGGCTTTTGTACATTATGCTTTAAATTCCCCACTAAAATGCTCCACCTTAATGCTCCATTTTTTCCACTATAATGCTCAGTTTTCCCCAAAAAAGTCACTAAAATGCTCGGTTAATGCTCATACCTTGGGATTTTTAAATTTTCCTAATTTCAATGTTTCAACATTCGAACTAATAGCAGACAGGAAATAACTTTCAGACAGAAACACACAATTTTAAATTTACAAAACATGTTTCGGATGATCAACATCCATCGTCAGTTGTGAATACAAGTGAACCGCTAGTCGGTGTTATATAAAGAAAGCTAATAAAATGTATGAATACTAATTAAATAACAATGTGAATGTGAGGTAATAGAGAATACAATGATGAGAAGACAATGAGTATTGGACAAGGAAAATTACAATGAAAGTGTTAAATTGACATGATTAACTTGCTTGTTTAAAGAAGGTTTTTCCCAGCCTATGTGTAAGGCCTCCTTGATTTTTAGTTGAAAAGACGTGGAAGCGGTGTCAAGGATTGAAAAACAATCCTCTGAACATAAAGATCTGCATGCTTCTGACCCAGTAATGTGCTGAAAGATATGCGAGTTCTTATCAGATGTTAAATGTTCACGAACACGTGTAGCAAGATGTCGGTTTGTTTCACAGCTTTCTTTATATAACACCGACTAGCGGTTCACTTGTATTCACAACTGACGATGGATGTTGATCATCCGAAACATGTTTTGTAAATTTAAAATTGTGTGTTTCTATCTGAAAATGTTTCAACACAATTAACAGTTCAGAGTGCCTAACAAAAACGTATCCTTAGTATAACAAGTTGACGACAACGTATGTAAAAGTTTAATACACCATAAGTTAAGTTGATTCGCTGTTGTTCTGTTAATCCTTTGTCCTCTTTCAGTGATACTTAAGTGAAGAGGTTAAGTTAAGTGTTCTTTTTCTATATTCTGAGGAAAAAAATTCAATTCTCCCGGAAAATGCCACTAAAATGCTCAAATAATGCTTAATGTTTTTGCCTGACTAAAATGCTCGAAAAAGTGCTAGCAAAATGTACAAAAGTCAGTCAGCCAAAGCTCCTAAGGAGTGCGAAGATGATCTCTTTCCAAACATATATATGCGCTCCTCAAGATATGCGCCAAAACCCTTTCAACGAGCTATGAATGCGAAAGAAGTGCGAGTTCTTTAAGGCGACTGCATACATGTAACAGGGCATGTATGGGCCAGGAAAGTTTGTCATCCCTCGCACTAATGGCCATACATTATCAACTTAAAACTGTTTTGGATGAGGTGGTAAATCTGTTTGCCACCAAACACCCACGGAGGCTGAAGCTCGGGACTATTCTGAGGGATTAATAGTTCCGCAGTATTTTGATGTATCATTTTACATCTTAAAATTATTCATTTACAACTTAACAGTTGTATTCGACAAATGTAATATTCAGCTCCTACCGTGTACTTTAATTTGCCGTTGCAATTTCTCATGTATTGCTACTTTCCTAAATAAACGGGTCAGGAATAAAAAATAGATTTCGCTAGTTTGGTCCACTTTGGCCTCGTTAGCACCCTCCCTCATAAAATCCTGGTTATGGGCCTGGGGCCCGTTTCTCGAAGCTCCCGGTAATTACCGGGCCCGTTAAGCTGTTTTGTTTTTCATTCCAGATGGGAGTTTCAAATGGTTTGAAAATTATACAGTAAAGTTATCAGTTAAAAAGTTATCAGTTATCAGTTAAGGCTCCGCCCAGAGGTCCGACCCCTTACCCTTTTATATACCATTTTTGGCAGAAAAGGTAGCCCTTTCGTATACCTAAAACAGGAACTCTTCTTGTAATGTTCATACTGCTTTCAATAAATTAAAATAGCGTAGTCTTAAGGTATGTGTGTTCGAAATCTTTTAAAATACCAAAATAAAAGATTTACCTACCCTTTCATATACCTGAAGCGTGAAAAAGATACCCCTTTCGGGCGGAGCCTCCCTATATAGGCCATTATAGGGAGTACCCTTCCTCCTCCCCCGGGGTCCTGGTTGCTTCGGACAGACTTCTGACATTCGCCGCAAGGGAAATTTATGGCAGGCTGGATTGGACCAGGATTTGGATGGAAATCACCAGAGAGCTTGTTTAGTTGATTATAGAAAGTCCAATGCCATTACTTTGCCGAGAAACTTGGTAAGCGCTCCTTAAGATTGTTATTGCTGCACTATATTGGGTTCTTTACGCAACACACAAACATTTCTTCACTGTTTTCTTTCAATTGTCTAGTATTCTTTGTCAAGGCCCTAGTTTTTGCAAACTCTCACAGTTGCCGTTTACTTTTCACAAACTGAACGAAAGTAATTTAAGTATCTTTTAAAGTAAATTGAACGCCGTTCATTGAGAACTAAGATCCACTAATGCATGGTTTAATTCTACGTGTTACCTTCCCCCCCCCCGGCACACCCCCGGGGATTTGCAATTTTTTTCGTACTTGGCGGTATATTCCCCACCCCAAGGCACACAGAAAGAGACAATTCCCCACTGCCGCGGCTCCTCATAAACCACAACTACGCCATTTTGTATGCAAATGGACATGACAATATTGATTTCGAACAATAAATGTTTTGTCAAAACGTACACGCTCTTCTTACGGTTTTGAACAAAGTATGCTGCCTGTTCAAGGTTATATCATAAAGATATCAACACTGCCTTTAAAAAAGAAAACTGACGAAAAACCTGTGACCGCACTAGAGGACAGAATGTTAATACCACGTTAATGAATCGAAACCGCAAGTTTTCGATCAAATTGCTTTTTAAAGTGCTTCTGAGTCAAATGAATACTTTTTATAGAGCATTAAAATGTCTGGCCCTTTACAGTTTAAATCAACTGCCATTTTTTTCAACCAGCTTAGAGGACTGAGCAAAATATTAAACTCCATGGATCGATATTTGGTATTCTTCACCCGGCTCGGCGCCATCGTGAACCAGGAAGTGGGCTACTTCACAAGAACAACGAGGAGTCATTTCCAAATTGCCCGGCCCCCTACCCCCGGGGACCAGATTGCTTCAAGCAGTTACCCATCCCCGGGACCGAAGGACTAGACCTGTCCCGGGGGTTGCCCATGGGCGGATAGTTATAGATAGACTTACAGTCAAACCGGATGTTCTTTTGATGGGTGTTGGGGACAATATGCACAACCTTTTTGACGCGTAGTTGTATTAATACAAGTCATCTCATGATTGTGTAAAACCTTTAAATTCAAACATTTCCACCATTTGTGACATTTGAGTTGTCTCGACTTGATCTACACCTACGGTAAAAACTGAACAACGAAAACCTAAATTAACAACTCATTGGGCTAACAAGAAATTGTAAACCAGATAAAGTTCTTACTTTACTTTACTTACACGTACTTACATATTTCTGTGCGATCAACGGGTAGGGAAAGTACAAAACTTCAACAATTAAAATGAACAAGGCATTCAAGGTCCCCGACGCGAAAATACTCTCACACCAAAACCATGTGCTACTGAGTCACGTGACCTAAATCGATATCAGTTCGCAATTCGTTCATCGTTTTGCCGCTAGTCGGCCCAAACAATGGGAACTTTGCAAACTTCCGCCGGAACATTGGTATGTTGTTTGACAGTTTGAGTCGAGCAAGTTGCAACCTGCGCGAGCAAGTTGCTCAGTTCATTTGGTACCTGATGGCAAGAACTCGTTGAGATTTTCCAAAAATCAGTTCAAGTGTTAGTTCAGTATTTTGAAGACAGGTTTGTGCTGGAGTTTTAACGTGGATGAGCCACTGCATGAGCAACCACACGCTGAACCAAGATATTCTCGATCGCGTAAAAGAATCTGTACCGTTTGCTGCCGTTGTTTTGAAATGTAAAGGAAGTCACTATTGTTGCTAATTCAATGGCTATCGTAACTCAAAGGAACGATAAGTTACGTGCTTGCATTGTAAAATTATATGGAAACAACGGGACTGCAAGTGTTGCGTTTATATGTCCGTAACAAAACTTCAAGTTTGTTTACAATTTGATAGCATGTAGCGGAATATTAGATACCGTTGGAGGCGATAATCCAACTTCTTCCGCGTTCTGTGCCTGTTTTGAACTGATCAGACGAACACAGGGCAGTTATTTTCTCCCTTTTCAAGCCTCGTGATACGATTATAATGTATGTTAGCCATCATAAGCCACAGTAAGAATTTCGAGTCGCAAACTGCTTTTCAAATGGTTTTTGAAAACGGTGCGAAAGCGATAGCAAATTGCTCGCGCGGATTGCAACTTGCTCAACTCAAACTGTCAATCAAATACCAATGTTGCGGCGGAAGTTTGCAAAGTTCCCATCAAAAGAACATCCGGTTTGACTGTAAACCATGCATAAGGCTTTTTAGGCGCCGGGGCTCGGAAAACCCACCGTGCATGTCTTTCAAACCCATTCAGCGCTAACAAGAATGCTTTACATCATTGGTACTCAAAATTTAGAGAATTCGGTATATATATATTTCACCGAACAAATAGTTCTCGGGTTTTGGTAACCGAAAAAAAAAGTTAAGCTTACCGGCGCACTCTGTGCTTGAAGAGTTGCGCGCAAATAAATAGAGTACCGTATTTACTCGACATTACTCGACAAAACAAGCACGATCTTATTCATTACGCTTCTTAAGAGAAAGTTCCAACGTCGACACATTCTATGAATGACGGAATGGCTTTTTTATGTATTCAATACGAGCTTCGATAGCACAAAAAGGCAATATATTTACAAATAAAGAGTAGAATATTGATAAAATTTTAAGTTTATTAATGTTTTAACAGCTTTTTGCGAATAAACATCATAAGTTGCATGATTCGAAGTCCCACTGACTATATGGCCGAGTGGAAGGTTGGGCCTGGTCACCGACAAAACTAATATATAAATTTAAGCAAGCCTAAAAGCGAAGCTCCACAGTTCTTTCCTTATACTTCATATGGCGTTTGCAGATAAACTGATATCCATGACAGGACTTGAGCCAGAACTCTAGTTATATTAGCCTGCGTGGCAGGCGCTAGAAAGGGAAAGGGAGGGGAGAACGGGCGCGCGCTCGAAGTGCGGGAATCGCGCGCGCGCCTGTTCTCCCCTCCCTTTCCCTTTCTAGCGCTTGCCACGCAGGCTATAGTTATATGGGCTTCTGTACTGTGATTATAGATTAGATTAAGAGTCCCATTGTCCCGCTTTTAAATCCAACATCACAACCGGTTATGTGCTTTGGCTGAGTCACAAATTTTCTAACATGTATTGGTGAAATTTTAACCTCATCAAACCGAAATATTCCACAACAAAACAAAATGGCAAAACCCCAAATTCAATTCGTACTTTTCGACATCCAAAAAAGAAGTTCAGAAAGTACTCTGTTCGTTATGCTTTGACTGTTTCATGGTGTCATTTTTCTGATCTTTTAGAGTAAAGACGATCAGTAGAAAACTGCCGTCGATGTCCTCTTAAAGTTACAATAGCACCGTTAAAACATTGAGCGAAATTGACTTAACCGTTCACAGAGTAAAGTGACTGCGGCACGATAAGCCATGAATCAACTCAGGTGTTCAGCTGCAAAATGGTTAAGAATGGTTTTATTCTTGACTTCGATGAATTACAAATATTGCAAACTACAAACCTTGACTACACGTAGTGGGTGGTATTATTTTTGACATCACTGTTAATGATAACAGATTGGCAATAACAATACACAAACAAATGGATTTCAGAAAAACAGCCGTAAACCGATTAAAGACGAAGTTTTACTGTAGTTAGCGATTTTTTAATTAACGAGAATTGCTGTAGGGGACAACATATTTCTGGCATTTCGAATGCTGCAGCTGTTAAAAATCGTGTTTACTTGGGCAAGGAGTTTTTGCTCTTTGCAAGAGTTTTCCAAATGTCAGTCTGGCTCTAGCAAAGAGGAGTCGAGGATATAAACTGTCCGGACTTCGCTTGGCTTTTCTTCAACAAATTTTGTGCCCAAAAACGGGGTGAGCAGCAAAAAAGCGAACCGTACGTACTGGGATCATGTTCAAAATGAAATATTGGATAGAAAACTTTTGGAAAAAAACACAGCGGCATTTTTGAGTCCAGACCAATTTCAGATGAATGCGTGAAAACAGCAAAACAAACGTAAGAAAACCGACAAATGTCCATATAAAAGACAAAACAGGAGTTTTAAAGTCAGACAGCAATCACTCCGAACGTAGAGCTTAAGCAGAAGCCGTCATTTCACACAAAAGTATTATTTCTCATGCATGTCTACCAAGGAAGCCGTCAATTGAGGATTTTTAGCAACAAAACCGTCCAGTTTAACACACATTCACCGCAACGTCCGAAAACAGCGGTTTCATGATTAAAACCTTGCCAAACAACATGATCTTTTCTTTCGAAGAACCGTAAACTATAAACATACAGGCTTCTGCAGGCAAACACGAGGAAAGGCTGAAATTCCGCGACATTTAGTGATCCTTTGACAGCTTGATAAGAGACTTACTGTAGCATTTAAGCTTACCGTGTTACTGTCATATTTTACTCACTGCTCAGTCCTTCTCTTAGTCCCGCATTAATTGAGTTACTTCTTCGCCTGTTTTCTCGAGCCCTTTCTCGCTCTTTTTTTCGCTGTTCCTCATTAAAATCTCGTCTCTTTCCTCGAGCTTTTTGTTGTTCTTTCTCCCGTTGCTCTTCAGTACGATTCAGCCTGTTTACTCGTACCCTTTCTTGCTCATTCTCCCGTTGCTCGTCTATGCAATTCATGCCTGTTTACTCGTGCTCTTTCTTGTTCTTTCTCCCTCTGTTTGTCACTGATACTCTCTCAACGAATAGACAAAACTGACTTAGTTTTCAACTGTCTTCAAAATTTCCCTTTTACAACGCAGTTGGCCATGCAATCTCCCGCCAAAAAACCGCAGATTGAGGAACTGTGTGTATGAGCAAATGATCTGTCCAAAAAAAGTCCATATGAAAGCGCGCTTATGTGTGCGCTTGCAAACGAAAAGGTTAACTGGAGAGTCACATTTCACTTTGGCTTATATAGAAGGGTGGACGTACGGGTGAGCGGTCGGTCGGTCTTACAGTGACGTCAAAACCAAAATTTCTCGGATGGATGGGTTACCATATTTTCTTAGCAATGGAGCTCCGCTAAAAAAAAAAAAAAAAAAAAAACGGACTGCAGAGCAGGAACCACACTCGGCCAATCCACAAAATTTCGTTTTACCTTTTCCAAGAAACAGATTTATCCCTACAAATACCCTCTCGACATAAATATTCGATACAGAAATATAAATAAGCACCTTTTGTGAAAAAGCATCGCAGACTTTATTTCACCTTTTCATGAAATCCCTACTTCTAGAACAATTCTGGAGAGACCTGGTAAAATCACTTAAATGTATACAAACATACGTTTTTGGTCCTATTGAAAAAATAACTATTTTATGTTGTGCACTGTTACTAGGCCTAAGGGCATGCAAGATACAGACTTATTGTTTAGTGATAGTGCAAGTAACACAACACATTTTTTTTGCAAACTCTACAAACATGAGTTCTAAATCTTATCAGCTACAAACGAAATCTAAAGTCACTGTATTTGTATTAGAGTCGGAAATTGTGTTCCAGTTAGAATCAACGAAGAGTGCTAGTGGAACCATTCTTTTAATCATTTAGTAGTCTAAGGTATCTATAGACGAGAAATGAAAACACAACTGTTTTTTCCTTCTTTCTCCTTTAAAATGCTATCACTGCAAACTCTGAAAATGTAAACGTCAATGTTTCAAGATAAGTACCACCTATAAATTGTGAAGGCATAAACAGCATTGACGTAATGTACAGAAAAAAGAAAACTCTCACAACCAAGGCCAAAAACAAAAATGAGTGATCTGTATATAAAGCCTCATAATTCTCAGGACTAAAATGTTTTCGTACAAAGTCGTTTAACTCACACGGCTTGGACAGGGCTGTGGGTTTCTTATCTCTTTCCTTATTAAGAGAAGCCACCTTTAGTTTCCTCTACTTTAAACTTGGTTAACACCTGGCCTTGGCATTGGTCCGACATCGTGTCGCTTCCAAAGTTAAATTGCCATTGTGTCACTCGATAATTTACTCCCTTCGGAGCCGTGAAGGTGACTGCTTGTTGTTTCACTCCACTGATTCTCGTTTGCATGAGACACAGATGATTGAATTTCTTGACTAAACTCACGGCTCATCTCACTTCCAACGCTGAAAATCCCTTTAATCGCCAGTGAAGCGGAAAATTTCAGGGAAGCCTTGAAACCTTGTTTCTTGGTTAACGAACTTGCTTGTGTTATCTTCACACCTTTCGTAACAGACCTCTGTACTGTGACATCTTTTGACCCTTGTCTATTGTCGATACTCCAAACTAAGGTTTTCCCCAGAGATCCCTCCAAGAGTGGAGTAAGTTTCCAGAGTTGATCATCATAGTTATCGCCACTGAACGTACCCCACTGATCATCGCCTTTCCCATATTTGGCCATTTTTGCATCCTTGTACTTGTAGTTGAAGATCCTGTAAAAATCGCCACTTTTTTCAAACTTCCAAAGCTGGTCATCAAAATATTGCCCGTTGTAGTTGCCAACCTCGTCATCACCTCTTCCCCATTTTCCGATCCTGTACCCGTCATTGTGAACATTGCAGATGTAGTAATAACCTGGGTGTTTAGGCTCAGCTTGAAGCCTCCACAGCTGATCGGGGTACACTTTCTGCTCATAAGTTCCAATGTCTCGGCTACCTGGTCCGTACTGAGCTAACCTGGCGTGGCTGTATACCTTGTTGATGATGTAAAAAATTGCTCCATCCAAATCCGGCATCTATTGTACAGGAAATTAACGAAAGCAAGACATATATAAGAAAAGTTATAACGCTTTAAAGAAGAAAGCTTTACCAGTACTGCGGTCTGCTTGGCGTTTGATGTTTAGATGAATTGAGCTTTTCAACTTCACGTGAACCTTTGAATTTAAGATATTCTTGTTAGTGTAAAATACGGATATAGACACTCCTTACTGAAATAAACTCCTCCTCGTGTTATAGTTTAGCTTAATTTAAGGCAGGTATACAGCGTTTTCGCTAACTCAGCAGTACTTAGAATACCCTTAGCTGGAGGATTGGTTAGTGGAAGTTATCGCACAGTGTGTTTCCGATTCTCTTTGGGAAAAATTGATAAATAAATGATATACTCCAGCTTTTCTCTCTTCTGTACATGCACATCATTGTTTGCAAAATTAAAACAGTCCAGCAATGATCTGAGAAAAAGTTGCAAATTTTCTTAAAAATAAAACTAAAACTCGGATACTGAAAGAAACTTTCCTCCATTCGTAGTTATAGGCTATTGGGTGTTCCTTAGTCTTTTAGTCTAGTCTGCCCTCGATGAAGTGGGTTCGTTTCTCTGACTTTGGCATTATTACCTTGTTTTATCAGGAGCCATAATCAGGGACGGAGACCGTAAGCGCGTGCCATTTCTAGTATTGGGGTTGGCGCCATGATATGGGACAATTTTTCTATTTTTAGAACAAATTGCGCCATCGCATGCGGCACACGCGCGTACATTGCTGCGAGGATTTTCGCGGATGTCGCGCAGGGGAAATGGCGTCCGAAATTCATGGAAATTCCCCGAAATCGTTTATGCTTTTGGCCCACAACTCAACGCCTTTATGACTGTTGGAATTTTGCTTAAGTATTTTCGCCGTAAGTTGCTCCAGTTTGAGTGAAGACAGTGCCGAATTAAGGTATGTCCCGCTTTATATTGCTGATCAAGTTGAGTCCCGCTGCTCCTATTACAAGAACTTCACATTACTCCAATCTAAATTTCACATAAGCTTATGAAGAAGCTAGATTAACAGCTTTTCCATAACAGCCGGAGAAAAAAAACTAGTTGGATATGTTTGGATACAGCAGCGTTTAGGCCCAATAAGTGACAATAGGTTTATGTCCGTAGATGCTGCTTAGTTTTGTTTGTGTAAAAATCCAATAAATTGTCTATCGTCGATGAATGAGAGCGCCCGCCGATGCGTGTTTTGCACAGCTAGTAATTGGACTTCGTACTTTGGTGTGCAAACGTACATCGAACTCATATAATATCTCTAGTTTTTGAATATGTTTAAGGTTGACTAATGTTTGAGAACATATTAAAAGCTTCTCTGAAAATATGTGAATACAGCGGAAATAAAGATTTCGATTGAGTCAAAACTCCTTGTCTATTTTATTTACGCAGTGTAAAGTTTCACTATGTGAAAGAAACACGCATGATGTTAGTAGCATTTTGGTGAACGTTGGTGAAAATTGTTGTAGTATCTCAGCACAAAAGACAACGAAACAAATCTTTTTCACGATTTTTTCACAATCTGAAAACACCGACTCGGACTTGAAAGTGCACGCGCTGCTCTATGCAAATGAACTACACGTACGCGTCAGACTTGACTTGCCCACAGGGAGCACACAATCTTGTTGAGTAGGGATAGAGTAAATAAAGGAATGAAAAGAATGAACAGTTTACCTTTGTCTCCTGTTGTCATCCCTTTTATCTTGACGAGAAAGGTTTTACAAAATCTTTCCATAGCTCCCATTTATTATCACGGAGTCTCGCTAAAACGCTTAAGGTATTTATTTACGACAATTTGTTTCCGTGCGGAGATCGGCCGACTTCGAACACATAAGAAAAACAACGAATCAGGGGAGGGGTTTGTAGAGATTTGTCGTGTCAAAAACGCCTGTGTAGGATAGGGAGGGGAGCGCGAGCGCGCGCTGGATGACGTGTTTGGGCTTTGGGTAACGGTACGATCATGTTGCGAAAAGCGAATTGAGACAAAACTTTGCAAAACTCGCCAAAATTCTCCGACTGTTGCAAAAGTATTCGAAAACAAACTCGGCCAAGTTGTAGAAAAACCTTCCGACCTCATTTTGTGTTTGTTTGGTTTCATGAAAGCAACGAAATTTAGAGATTCGAGCGAATATTCGCAGTGCGTTCAAAATGTTTTGGCAAAGAGTTGCCTCCCTTGTCAAATTTTATACAAACAAAAAAATTTTTTGGCTGAGCGCGGAAAGGCCTAGGTACGAGTTTACCGCTTCAGTGTTACGCAGGATTTGTAAGCAGCGGCTTTCCCGGTAAAATCGCGTAAGATAAAAGAGATGACAACAGGAGACAAAGGTAAACTATTCATTCTTTTCATTCCTTAATTTACTCTCTCCCTACTCAGCAAGATTGTGTGCTCCCTGTGACTTGCCTTTCAAAAACTTTTGCAAACTCGCCAAACGAGCAGAAACAACAAGAAACTATCAAACACAGGTTTTGGTTATGATAAAGCATTGTTTGGCAAACTCACAAATTAACTCGATACGGGAGTAAACAGTTTTCTTACGGAACTTTTCTCGACAAAGTTTACGGGAATAACTAGCCGGCGAGCGGATTTTATTCATTCACGGCGCGAAATTAAAGAAATTCTCGACCCTGAAAAACACACCTTTTCCATTAAATCAGAGCATAAAAGTCCATAGAAGAGTCCTGGTTCTTCTCTGCCTTATTCCCTGTTATCGTTGTGAAAAATCGGCAAGAGAATCTCGCAACTCTCACCATTTCATCACACAACGTGACAACATCCACGCGAGAGCCCAAGACACGTGCATGGATCAGCGCGGATATATGACGTCAGGATGGCGCAATTTGTTCTAAAAATAGAAAAACTGTCCCATATCATGGGTCCGCGCGCATCCCAAGACTTACGGTCTCCGTCCCTGATTATGGCTCCTGGTTTTATACCATGCCATAGAAAATACAGCCAATCAGAATGCAGGAAAACCGTTGTATATTCCTCGGTATTCCACCGAACCTTCCCATCAGTCAGTGCAATTTAACGGTATCACACCCAACCTTCCCATCGTGCACCGCATCGATTATGTAAGGCCACGTATTTTCTATGACATGGTATAAAATAGTTATGCAAGACTTTCTCGTAGTATACGACAGAATATTCCACTCGTCACTTGTATTTTAGCGGAGCTCCGGCGGCCCGAAGAACCTCCTAGCGGAGCCTCATAACTATAGAAACAGGATCACATGCATACATAGAAATAGAAACCCACGCAACTCTTTTCTCACGGTAAAAATGGCTAGCAGCATGGATCGCGGGCGCGTGCGCCCAACGACGACGACGTCGCGCAACATGGCGGCCATCCAGCTAATACCAAGTCATGCAGTCTTGGATTACAGCATTTATCTTTGATATTATGTTTAATTGACAGCTGTCATATCAAGGGATCCGCTGACCAGTATCACGTGACCACATTGCGGGCTCAGGTTTAGGCTCATCAAGGTGGCCTGTTTTTTGAAGTTGACCGCTGATCAAGTGCTGGTATTCGATTAAATCGCGGGCTCATGTTAGTTTAACTTATTGAAAACAGGGCAGGATTGTTTGGAAGCCGGTTAACGCTAACCCAGGTTTAAAAGTTAGCCTAATTGTAACTTTTTTCTCCTATACAAATGTTTATTTGCTGCTTTGTTTTGTGTATATGGTGATTATTAAAACTCAAAACAGGAGGCCAAACAATGTACAGAAAACCTCACCGCAAAGTTACAAAACTCAGATCAAATTTATCCCTTTTCCTGAGTTAGCTTAATCATAACATGTCCCAGGAGCTACGGTTTTAGGCTGGCCTAAATCTATATATTCTTTGCATACACACTCATCTAAAAGGCTCGTGTGTATACGAAGAAAATACAAGTGACTCTTGGAATATTCCACGGTATACCACTCGAAAGTATTGCATAACTAGTATGTATTTAAGGCGAATGTAAAGTTTTTTTGAGCTATTGTTTGCCTTTTTATCTGAATACTGAATAGGTTTACGTATGCCGGACAAGGTTATGAGTAGTTTCGTTCTGGTCAGCGTTTTTACGCAGGTGATCCGTATCACAATTGCCTTTCAGCTAACTGTAGAGGGGTTTTCAAATGCGTGTCGTAAAACCAAAGTAATTACTTTGGCCAAACAAAAAAGGACGGAGACAATCTAGTAAACCAAAGTCGAAGTAATTACACGTGGCCGACACAAAGCACGGGAAAATGTGCACGCGTGAGCTACGATTGGTTTTGGTTTCACTTCTGATTAGTTGAAAAAGTGGCGCGAGAACTTTGAACCAATCACTGTGTGAAGTTAATGGAAAACCAAAGTAATTCATTAATTACTTTCGACGCTCAACTGAAAACCGCTCTAAACGCGTTTACTCATCCACCAACTTTAAAAGCAGTTTTGATCAATAATCGTTAATCACTGTTGCAAGTATTATGAACTGGTTGGTGTACACAATCCTGAAGTGTCTATGCACTGCAGATTTTGGTCTTCTGTTTTCCTTACGCTTTCCATGTATTTCAGTCACAAACACTCATAGGTGTGTTATTATTTGCTGCAGTCATACATGATAGGTATTTGGATTTCAGCAGTAAACGGAACAGCGGTTCTGCGTCGGGCGGATCGTGCGGATCGATCCGCATCAGTGAATAGAGGGGTTCTTGCTGACGTCACTGTTTACAATTTGGCTCATTAGCATACGGCTTTGCATACAGAAGGCAACATTTTAGATATGAATTGACTCCAAATGGTTAAAGAGCTAGTGAAACTTAGTGCATCGTGAAATTTTTAGCTCCTTGGGTGTAATATACAACCAGAAATTGTCTTTTAAAAAACTGCAAAATTTCTGGGTGGCAAAAGCGCTAATGAGTTCATACATTATTTGTAAAATTGTGAGTTTTAAACCCGCGTCGCACAAAGAGTATTCAGCCCTTTGAGCTCAAATTCATTGGCAGAGTTAATCGTGCTATGAACTTTCAATATTCAGAACTGTTTTTCTGGTAGCTCGATCAGAAACTGAATCGCTTATGCTAATGAGGCAAATATTGTAAACAAGGATTCAGTAATAGATCGACACGATGAAATACAAGTATGGGGGTAGGGCTTATCTGGGACAACCCAATCTGGTAGTGATTATTTCATTTTGGTCTGTTTTGTCACAGAAAATTTGTATTGTATAGCAGGGCACCACACGTCTGACCAGCCGCATACAAGACGTGACTTGAATATTTGATAACTCGACCGGGAGCAACACACTTGATTGCACACATACAAAGAATTCTTATTGTTTTTTTATACGGGAATATTTAATTAACTGAACGGAACAAACATATAATTGATTGAAGTCTGTGTGTGAGAAACCCCATTGACAAACCACCACACATCCAATTGTTAAACAAACTCAATGGTTCTATTTGTTGATGAAGTATTTTCTTTATAAAACCATGATGTGGATTTTCTTTAATCGCACAGTGCTGTTACGCACAATTTACTCTAAGTGCACGCACAAACGTATTTTCTCTAATTGTCATTCTGATAATATTT
>JAHPZR010013344.1:100000-122562 GCA_019787425.1 Platygyra sinensis
CTACGGGATGCTGTTCATACGGACCATACGTGACAATTGCAAGAATCCCCATTTGAACACTCAAGCAGACTCAGTGCGGGCTAAAGTGTTTGTTTAAATTTTCACGCTTTACACCTAGGAACAGTTCTATTGTACTTTTTCACGCTTTATGACCTTAGAAACAGTTCCATTGTACTTTTTTTATGATAAATAAGACCTTGAACTCAAATTTGAATTTAATCCTTGAAAATGAAGTCAGGGTGACTTCGAAACGTCGGATCATTGCGTTAATCTTTATTATCAATGCCATAATTTTCAAGATCCTCACTGGCTTTTAAATTTTCTGTTCTCGTAATTAAGCTCTCTTGAGTACAGTAAAGCTCACGATAGAGCACACGTCAGCATGTTTTCACAAGTTGCAGTTTTCATCAATTTGCACCAAGGTTGCAAATTTCATCATAATCATAAAGTAAAAGAGCAGCTTTAAAGATCGATGCAACTTCAAAGGGAATTCGAGTTTTAGTGAATAAGGAGCGAGACCAAGGCATTTATATTGCATGTTTAGTTTTTTTTAATTTCATATTTTAAGTACAATTGCGCGTGATTGATTAATTCTGGTAAGAATTCACTTGTCAATGTCAGTGCGTGTTTACTTACATTTAAAGAATTTAACTGTTGATTTTACATCAGTCGTGACAGCATTTTTAACTTGTAACATTTTGTCAATTGATTAAGGTTGCGTAATTTAGCTATAGCATTTACAGCTTGGTTGTACTTATTCAGTTTTTACCGTGTTTGTATTCTAATTATAAAAGACAATATCAAACAAACAGTAGTTCAAAAAACTTGCTTACATCACTGGAACTATTTTGGTTTTTGGTGAGAGGGGAAAACTGGAGTACCCAGGGAAAAACCTGGAATTAGAATTATGGCGATTTTCTTTTCACATAACATTGTTATATTTTAAACTTCCTTGAACTTTTGGGCTATTTGAAGATCGCGGTTTTATTCTGCTTGTCTCTTTGATTTCAAAAGAAACTTCACTATGTATCAATTTATTTTCGTCATGGAAACAAAATAGGGAAACGGTCATTTAATTCACATGCACGAACTGCAAATCCCATTCCTTCGGAGTTCTCATGTTCTCAATCATTCAGTCTTTTAACGCGGTACATTTCATCCCAAAAAAGTGCAGCGATGCCACTCAGACTAGCTCCTTGAGTTTCATTCTTTCCATTTCTGATGTTAGTGGCTCCATTTCCAAGGCAAATAGCTTCCAATATTCGGGAGTGAATTGAAAGTGAAATATGAACATTCACTTTCTAGCAATGTAAACTTGATCGTCCCTACAAGTCATAATTCTTTCCTTTGCGAATACAGCTCTACTCCAAAAGTATTGCCCAGTGGAGTAATCATTCAATTCTTGACATGTATCTTATAAAATTGATTGGTCACCAGCCAAATCAGTTTTGGTCTTTTTTCTAAGCAATTTGTTTACTTATATTCTTTGTTATTGTTATCGTTATTTAGTTCTTTATCATAATACTTTCTAGAATTTGCAAAGAGCAAACAGAGAAAAGATTATTTATCAAATATCATTATTATATTATAATCATGAATTTTGCAATTACTATCATTATTCTCACTGTTATGTAAGTAATAATGCAGCTGTATGACATACCTTTCTTGTCCTCACCAAAGTAATTCTTTAAAACCTCTCTGATATCTGCAAAAGTCAATTTAAAAGGAATTGTCAGCTTTCAGGAACAAGCAGACAAATTCGTCCATAGGAAAAAAAGTTCACAAAAAAGAGAAAAGGGAAAAAGTATGTTTTCAGTGCCAACTTGTCATTGCTCATTTCGTGCCTGAGCTAATGATAACCTGTAGAAGATGGAGTTCAGTGAAGAATATATGACTCTCATGTATAATTATCTTCTAATTTGATCATCAAGTGGCACTCATTAATGTATGCTGTATATATTACTTTGAATTGATCAGTATTGTACACTGAACTGAATTCCCATACTCAGCCTATAAGTCAAAGTATTTCATAGACCAAATCAATAACACTTTGGATCAATCGAAGCATCTGGGCACCAAGCTTGTATATAAGATAGTACTCCCTACATAACCAAAAATCATTCCGTGTAAATTAATCATAAACACAGCCCACACAAAACAGCCTATATAAAGACCAACCATTGAAGTAAGAGTAAATGTGTATATACTTTACATATTTTGTCCTCTCACCTTTGGTCCCTTGTAGCACGGGTTTAGAGGCTACGCGCTAAACTTAAAAGCCTCTATAAAAACAAGGCTGCTCACGTTCCTTTAGAGAACACGGCACTTTGAATCATTTCCCATGTGTGGGTTATTAACTTTCCTTCCTTATAGTGCAATAGGTATGAAAGATTAAACGAAAAGTCTCAGTGTTCTCAAGCTTCATAACGTTCTGACCGTCAAATTGCCATGATGTAACCTTCATCCGAAACACGAACATCATTGCGAAGGTCTCTCTTCTTCCTAATAATTTTGCGCCGGGCGCTCCGTACGATGAGAAAGTTAAGCAAGGTGGGACAGAAAGAATCATCAAATCAGCTAAACTCCATAGAGAGGGGGACAGTACGTAATATTTCTCTATGTGAGGCTCGTTTTTCTGCTCACAAAGTTCTGACGGATTTTTCCTGGGGTTGTGGCGTTTAGTTTCCCAGAAGTTCGTGTCATGCAACAGTAAGTAAAATGGATAACGTAATGTAAAACCTTCAGAGCAGAGAAATTGTGTTTTAAAACACGAATAAAACAAATCTACATTTTGAGAGAATTGTTGTGTTAGACCTAACTACGTCAAGAGGTAGAAAGGGACGTTTGAAGTAAGCAAAACACTTTGTAATAATGTGATAGATTCGGTAAAAGCCCATTGGTACATTAGTAAGACTTAGAATGGCACGAAGAGGTGACATCGCGCAGAATGCCTATTGTTCTCGGGACATTTACTTGCAGTTCTAAGGTCTGTCATATTACCTTGTATTATTCAAATTAACGCTAGGAGGCGAGTTTCATTGGTTAAGATAAGCGCGCGCTTTTTCCCGTAGGGAATATGACCTTGCTAATTACTTGAAGAAGGCGGAGCATCAAAACATTGAACTTTTCGTATATTGTTTTCGCTTTTGTTTAGCCTACTCGCACCTCAAAAGTAATTTTACCGCCTCTCCCAGTAAAAAAGGGAGGGAAAACAAAAACTGGTTATAAACATTTATTACTGATCTGTGTAAAAGAAAGCTAAAATCGTGTGTCCTAAAATATCGTTGTGCGTGAGGAAAGCAACCGTTTGCTTTTTTCCACCAGAAGGAACTGATTCAAAGAAAATTAACAAATGGAGTTGTTCTTGGAACGCGTTCGATCGAGTGTCTGAAAACAACCAAGTATATTCTTTGATCGCAGTGTTCGTTAGCAGGGCGAGTTTTGAAGTCCTTTGCGTTTAATAAGTGTTTTGACTTTTGGGAAAGAGAATGGTGGAGTCAGTGAAAGATATAAAATTTAATGGCTCGGTGGTTCGACTGCTCGCCAGTCGTATTGAGTGTTTAAAAGAACGAGAAAGGTATATAATTTAGTGGTTCGACGGCTCGGAGGTTCGCCAGTCGCATTGACTAACGAGCCGCCGAGCCACTCGAGCGATACTTCTTTAAATTGACTGATGAGCTACCGAGCCACTCGATTGATACTTCTTTAAAAGTGGCCCTGTATTCTGTAGTTTAGCCAATTTCTTTGAAAACTATCCACGGCTTTTACCATGTAAAAAAAATATGTACCGCCTGTAAAACCTCTTTATTAATGTTTGCATAGTTAAAGAGCGATTGATTCTAAACATATTTGTTTGCTTACGCGAGAGTCAGTAGTGTTGTTCGTTGCCAACTTGTTACGCTCGATCACAAAGCAACGAACTCAAACAAAGTCCGTTGATCGATCGATGGCCGCTCATCTTATTTGAAAAGCTTTGAAAACCATCGACGGTTGTTACCGGGGATTCAGTGAGCTCTAGCGCACTTCTGTTTTCCTTGTTCATAGTAATTCCGCGCGTTAACACTCGTCAAGCAGTCGTTCTATGAGCTTTGAAGTTGGCGGGCTACTGATCAGTGATTCGCATTTAACAACTGAGTGATTTTTTTGAAAAGATATGGTAATTTTTTGACAGCCATTGTTATGCAGTCGTGTGCTTCAAACAATGGCTTACTAAGCAAAGACGCGCCATGTTTGAACGCACTTCCAACTCGCAATTTTAAACGTCAGTTTGATAGTCGTTATTTTACTTTGATTTACAAAGTAAAGACGGGAAAAACATCAAACTTTTATTTCCCGTTGTACACTTTTTTGAAGCCCGTCTCGCTTACTTAAAAATCGCTTTTCACTTCGTATCGGGAACATCTTCCCCTCTGAAAAAAACCCAGTTTTTCCCAATTTTCGAACGCAGAAAGATAGTCCAAAAACATCGTAAAACTTCCTATTTTTTGGCTGCAATTGTAGATATAGCATTCCTCATGAAAAGCCCGTTGCTCAAAACATTAACTGGGACTTAGGAAAGTCAGGAAATCGAGTTCTATTAATGCCCTGCAGGCAAATTAGGGCCTTTTCTCTCTTATTCTTGGCCATTCAAACTACATTCGTATTCAAATTTTGCCGCTTCGGGGCTCATGAATAAGTAATGATGTCCGGCTATTCTAACATGTTATTTAATCGCGTTATTAATGATTAATAACTCGATTAAATAACATGTTAGCTGATTTGATGATTACAGGGTAGCACCATTAGTTATCATTAAGAGCGCGTTGGATTGAAATTCGTTTGCCAATTTTCATCAAAGCGTCCGCACTGGAAAACATTTCATAACCGTGATTTGAATTAGCAAAAAGCTATGCTAATCACTTGGAAATAGAAAACAACAAAAATGATTCACAATACAAGGAAAGCGTTGCGTTGACAACTTCATTGGTTTGCTTCAGTTTCAGTCGTAAAAACGCGATTGCAACATAGTTACTATGATCTCAACGGAAAGCACAAGACAAATAATTTAGTCCGTTTGCAAAACACTACGAGAGTACGTATACATTGCGTTCATTGGAGTGTTACTTAGTACTCACCTGTTATTTAATTCTCAGCAACTCAGAATCACTTTACTTGATTCGAAGCTACCGTGGCACAAAGCAAACTGAGTGAACTCTGTATTTGCCTTCACGTATCTTTTCAGGAATTGATCTGCGTAAGGAAAACGAAAGTTCATTCGTGTCATGCGATAGCAAGTAAACTCATCAGAGCAGAAAAAAATGTGTTTTAAAACTAAAACAACACAAACGTAGATTTTGAGAGAATTTCTTTGAGGACCCAACTATTTCGTAGCTTAAAAGGACCGGTTGGGATTTCAAAACATCGTGGTTTGCAATGATGCGATCAGTTAAGTCGATAAAAGAGACTCGAAGAGGAGAGATAACTCTCGATTAAATTAAAAACAAGTAGCTGGTTTGATAATTACAGGGCACCACCATTAGTTATCATTAAGAGTGTGTTGGATTGAATTTCGTTTGCCAATATTCAAAGCGTCCGCACTGTGATTTGAATTAACGTAAGGTGGCTCAAACCAGTTTCAACACTTTCAAGAGACCTTGTTATGAGAAGGATTGACACTACAACACTTTATCACGCAACAGCAATGTTATGGTACCTTGTGAAACACAATTATTGCTGAACAAGAGCCAGTTATTTTTGTGGCGTAACATGTTAGCATGGCAACAGGAAAGCCTTGCATAACCCTCCCTATATTTTGGCTTTAAATGCTCATATCTGAAAAACGAACTCCGTGACCCCAATTTTTTATTGCACAAAAGAGATCAGCAGGCCAAGATAAAACTCTGCAAAGTTTAAAAAAACTCTGTGGAGCGGATTCAGAGCTACCTTAACTGTTCAATTATTTAAAGCTGATTTCCAGTCCGTACTGCGCACTCTCGAGAGTTTGTTTACGTTTTTTGTTGTGTTTCATGTAAGACATCACCAAATGTGAACATTTCGCAACTACTTACATGAAGTAAATTCAAAGTTTAAAACCAACCGCCATTATGGATGCGAAGCGGTCGAAGCTTATGTACCGGTCATTTCCAAAACCGCCCATCCCCCCCTCCCCCCGGGCAGAGCCCCAGGCATTTGACTTTTTTGAAAACTTTTGGTCAAATTCCCCGCTATGTTGCCAGTTTAGAAGGTCAAATGCCCCACCCGTTAGAGCTTCAAAGAGGGTCAAATCCCCCACCCTCCAGGGAAAACAGAATCGCTTACCTTTGGAAATAAACAGAATCGCTTACCTTTGGAAACAAGTTCTGCAAAATATTCAGCCACTAAGAATTTCTTGTTCAGCTTGTCTTCGCTCCACGCTTTAAACAAAGACATATACCACGATATAACTATAAAACGACAACAGCAGAAAAAACCCACGTGGAATCGATAAGAGCAAATTATGACCCGTGAACGCGGCTCACGTGCTGAAGCAAAGAATTGCGAAATCCTTTTGTTTCCGACCGCTGACAGGCGTTTTGACAGGGAAGTCAAATGCCCCACCGGGCGGGCCTCATTTTGGGTCAAATTCCCCACTATACGGAGCTTAACGCGAGTCAGATGCCCGGGGATTGCCCGGGGGGGGGGAAAGGGCGGTTTTGGAATTGACTGGTACATTAATGCTTTGTTCTTTCTCATATCATTTGATGAAACAACTTTGCAGCTGTAAAACTCAATGAAACTGTTGGAAAAATAATTTGAAAGGCCTCAAAGATAAGGTATGTTGTTTTTAACGAAGAACATCGATTCACATTCCATTGATTGAGCCGTTCCGTTCTAATGTTAAATAAACATGAGGGTACTGAGACTGCGCAGTACGGACTGGAAATCATCTTTAGGTTGGCTCTGAAAATTTCTTCTAAAATAGGAATGTATTATGAACTTTTCAGTAAAAAAAAATTGTTTGCTAACAGTGAACGAGAAGGGTCGAGATTTGATAGGAGTACATAAACTTGCCCAATTCCAAGGTGTTTTTGTTGCAGGTAAAACCCGGTCTCAGGTGGATTCCGTTTTAACAGGTTAAATTGGTGATCCTCATTTTACCTAAGTTGAATACGCACTCAGATGAATTGAGGAAACTTGTTTGGAGCCTAAATTAAACCTCGAGAAAAAAATAGGGTCAGGCCACGATTAGTTTTGGTGATAACAATTGTGACTTATCAGTATACAAAGGTAAATAATGAAAAAAACTCTCCTGAGCTCATCACGTTCGTTGCTAAAAAAAAAGCGATGAAGACACAGGACTCACGAGTCACAGGTAAGTGCATAGTACAGTTCTTTGTTCACTAAAAATTTTGCAATGTTCACACTGAATGGATAAATGTATGAATATTGAAACCGAGACATTGCGGTAACAAATTCCAACACGTACTCGGAGTCATTAATTCAATGGGTGTCAGTGAAGAGGTCACTACGCTGTGTGAACGCTATCGACTTCCAACCCCATTCTAAACGGGCGAAAGAAAGGAAAACAAATCCTGTTTCTTTCTTTTTGCAACAATTGTCGATAATAATTGGCACTTTTTATTCGACGAAGACTCGCCTTCAAGCAGTCTCAATCCTGACGTAAAATCGTAAAATCGGAAGAATCGTAGAATCGCTACATCACTTTCATAACAATCTTAAGGTAAAATCGCAAAATCAGAAGATCGTAGAATCGGTACATCACTTTCATAACAGTCTTAAGGTAAAATCGTAGAATCTGAAGAATCGTAGAATCGCTACATCACCTTCGTAACAATATTAGCGGAGCTCCGGCGGCCCGAAGGACCACAAAGCGGAGCCCCATAACCATATAGGGAAAAGGAAACCCATGAATTGATTTTCTCATGGTTATCATGAACAGCGGTATTGCTCGTGGGCGCGTACGCACGACGGCGACGACCACGACGACGGAGTCGCGCAACATGGCGGCCATACTTCAAATAATAGGTTGAAAGAGACATGCAGCCTTGGTTTACCGTGTACTTCTTTGATATTAGACATCCATGTTATGAGCAATTGACACCTGTCAAAAGAAGGTATCTGCTGACCAGTATCACGTGACCATATCGCGGGCTCAAGTTTACAGTTCATCGAGGCCTTTTTTAAGTTGACCGCTGACCAAGTGCTGGTTTTCGATTGGACCGCGGGCTCATGTCAGGTTAACTTGTTGAAAACAGGGCAGGATTGTACGGAAGTCGACTAACGCTAGCCAAGGATTAAAATTTATTCAAATAATAACTATTTTGCTATACAAATGTTTTTTGCTGCTTTGTTTTGTGTTGATAAAACTCAAAACAGAAAACCTCACTGCAAAGTTACAGAACTCAAATCAAAATTGTACCTTTTCCTGGGTTAGCTTAATCGGGTTCTTAACAACCTGGCCAAGGCGCTACGCTTTTAGGCTGGCCTAAATCTATATATTAAGGTAAAATCGTAGAATCTGAAGAATCGTAGAATCGCTAGATCACTTTCATAACAGTCTTAAAGTAAAATCGTAGAATCGGAAGAATCGTAGAATCGCTACATCACTTTCATAAAACTCTTGAGGTAAAATCGTAGAATGTGAACAAATCGCAGAATCGTTCCATCACTTTCATAACAACCTTAAGGTAAAATCCGTAGAATCGGTACATCACTTTCATAACAATCAATGACGAATTGTAAAAGCTTTAGTGGTAAATCGCGGAATAGTAAAAAAACTCGATCCAGACTAGAACTCTTTTCTTTTCTTAAAATAAAGACAAACAAACCTACATTCATAAATGTCAAAGAAATGGAAGACCGCAGCAATACACTGGGAGATTTATGGCAAGAAAGGAAGTGCAGTCCTATAGCTGGGAGGCCAAAAATGCAGGTGTTGCCAGAGACGAGGTGGCTATATGGGCGGATGACGTCAATTAAAGAATGTTTTGTTATTTTGCTGTCTCCTTGGCAATCAGAAGATTCTCGAACGTTCTCAAAGAAAGCCGCTATCAAACAGGAATAAGATGGACATGCATGTAATCTATTCCTCTTTCTGGGGTGTGGCTCTTACTTAGCAACGTTACGGTAAACAAAGCGAAAGCTATTTGAAACACGGCCCTAAAAACCCTAGACCATGATAACTGATGCATGAGAAGAAGAACGAGTTAATCTCTTTATGCTGGGACCTGACGAAACATTTTTGATACGCTGAAGATGTTGTTTCTCGATACTTTTAGCGACTGAGATTTAAATCGGGAGATAAATGGGCTGTCGAGTACACATTCCTTCTGTAACATGTTTAAGAGTTGAATCAAACTTTCATGAAGAAAATAAGTTTTTTGAGAACGATTTCAACTAAAAAATTTCAAGCATCGCATAAGAAGACAGTTTCAAGATTTATCAGACATCCAAATTGGTCGGTTTCACGCTTGAATACTGACGAGCTCTTTCTAGCAGCTAGCGCGAGTTACAAGTTTTAAAACACAGGTCCTTCCTCAGGCGTAAGCTAGATACAAACTTGAAAACTGAATGCTGTTAATCTAATGTTCGGTGATACATCATTGACTTCATCAGATCGTGTTCCTTTACTTTAAGCTAAGATTTGGCAACAGTGTTACTGACGATTTAATTAGACATGCTACGTCAGTTTTGTACCAATTGTATTGGACTCGTCTGTGAACTGTTTTGCTTTTAAAATGAAGCAGTAGGGGAGAAAGTAAAACAAGTTATTGCGCTCGAGTTCACTTTGGCTAATTTCTAAGAACTTTGTTTTATCCGTTTATCTTTCGCTGTTTTCTAGTGCGAAACATAATCATTAATTAAATAAAATTGAAATGAAATTTTCACCAAACGAGTTTAACTTTCTGACTAATTTATATTAAGTTTCAGTTTTTATCAATTGCCTATGAATACAAACCAAGAGTCACTCATGATCATGTATGTACTTTTACAAGATTTTTGCCCATACCGAGAATTAGAGTACTCCTTCACGTTTCAGCGATTTAATCAATCAAAACGTTGTAACAATGATGCAGTGATGCCATCAACTGGGTCACCTGGTGGGTAAAAGAATGTCTAACTCTGCCGGTAACAGCTTGTTCTCTGGCCAAAGATGTTGGTTACACTTTAACTCTATCCAGATTAGCACCTATCGTTTCAGAATACAGAAAACAAACCTGCATTCACAGATGTCAAAGAAAGAAAGGTAGCAGCAATAAACTCGGAAGAGTAATTTAATGCATGTAGATTTGAGATACGGGCACGTCCTGAGGCGAGGGGCGGGTGACGTCAACTGAACAATTGTTTGTTATATCTTGTCTCAGGCTTGGCAACTCGAAATAACTAGTGAGGCAATCTCAGATAGTGCAGAATGTTATTCAGGGCTGTCAGTACGTTTTGAGTCATCTGCTGCCCGTAAGTAACTTGTTAGTTCAAGGCCCAAAAATAACTCACAATTAACTACTTGTCAAGATGGTTTTTAACTTTACTGTGGTGTTTTACGTTGAGTTTCGTTCATTTTAAATTCATTATTACGTTGAACTAGCAAACGTGATAGTTTTATTTTTTCAACGCCAACATTTGTAACTTGATACTTTTGTTTTCCCCGCAGAGTTTGTAACATGATACTCTTGTTTTCTCAAAAACATACAAAGGAAGATATGCTCGCTTTTTTACTGCTGGAGAAAAATGAAATAATATTACTAACTTCTGAAAAAAATGGAAGAGGAATGATTTTGTTCCATTCAAGAGGCAAAAAAATTTCATATCATCGATAAACAATTACTAATTTAATTATCAAATAGTCACGTCGTGTCTCGGAGTAGCAGGCTCTTATTATGTTGCCACCGCTGGTGTTAACAGTAAACCAGTTCAAAATACACTATGATATCGATTAATACAACCGAGAAGCGTTTCAACTTGAACGATATTATGTCTTACATCGGTGAATGCATGAGTCTCTTGGATGATTCCAAAAGATACGCTGTCACGAAAGCGTTCTTTGCACTAAAAGAAAGAACTGATATAAATTACCTGAAATATGACTGCTATCGCCCGTTAAGACGAGAGTGTGGTATTGAACTCGAGAAGGTATCATGCTGACAAGGCTGGAGCGCATGCGTCTTACATACTGTGTTCAACCACAAGGGAAAGCACTTAACGTTCCCGTATAATTGTGTATGAAATGTATTATTTACCTAAGGCCCGGTTCAGACGCCGTACCTCACATGAGCCGAATCGAATTCAATGAATTATGAAGCACGGCGTCTGAATCAATTCTAAACGGCTGATATAATTTGGATCGGCTCAGCTGTTCTTCACGCCTGGCTCAGCCGGGAATAACGGCTGTGGACCGGCCTTGATTTCAGACGCCGATCTTCACATGAGCCGAAACAAGTACATAAATTAATTTAATGTATTTTTAATGTATTTTGAAGACCTGAGTATGCGCAGAAGTAAAAATTGTGCGTCAGCGCATCAAAATGGCGGATTTCGCTCGTAAACAAAGACTGACCCGATAAGTACAGTTTGTGTTTTCTCGGTTTCGTGTGCAAACTTGCTGCCTCCTTAGTAAACGGCATCAAAATTAATGTGCATTCCAACATAGTTTTTGCGCTTGTGTTTGAATTACGTGTGAACATTGCATTTGTAAATTAACCAGAATATTGAAGTTGTAAAAAGGGTGAAGTTGAAATTGTGAGTTGAAATTAGTTCATGTGAAGTACGGTGTTTGAAACAATTTATCAGTTGTAATCTTGCAGTTACATGTAAATAGATTAGTGCGGTTTGCCTTATTCTGCTCCTTTTTGCGAACTTTTCTTATATTTTTCACAGGACGGCTTTGGATCGTGTTTGCTTGTTGTTTACCATGTTTACGGGAGTTCAGTATGTATCGCCGCTGATCGAAATGCACTTTTATCTCCTGTTGAATTAAGTTCGCCTGGAATTAAGGTTGGCGTCTGAATCAATTCAGCCGGTCTAAATTAATTTGGGTCGGCCTAAATTCGAATTCGATTCGGCTCATGTGAAGTACGGCGTCTGAACCGGGCCTGACATATAACAACAATGCGCATGCGCTTCTTGCTTTTTGCTTTCGTTCTTAAAAGAATAGTACCACTAGGATAAAACGAGAATATTGTAACCATATATAATTTTGTGATGTTATACCATAAGAATTGTAAGTGTAGTACGTTTTATGTAGCAATCAAGGGTACCCACCCCACTCCCTCAAAACAAGGCTAATTAATTAATTGGAATTAATTAATTAGACAAATATTAAAGTTTACACCTTATTGCCATAGTGCGTTAGCGGGGACAACCCCCAAAACATCCCAATAGTGCACTCTGCACTAAAAATCAAAGTGGCTATGACCCACTCAACTTGGAAAATTGACTCCTGCAGCGCCAAGCAGATTTCCATCCAGAAATTTGAATCGCCCGGCTTCCAAATCGAACACAAGATAAACTGAAAGGTTGATGCTCCTTCTCGTGGCATTCAATCGAAGATCCATTTAAAATCCAAGTGCTAACGACCAAATAATTTTCGAGAACTGCAGCTTTCGAAGCGACCAGCATCCGCGGCCGAGATTTTGTTTGCCAAGAGCAACAGTCACGCTGTTTGCTCCACCCTGATTGGATGCATCCTTTAGCATTACCCAATCAGCGTGGAGTAACAGCGTGACTGCGGATGAGCTTTCAGAATGTCACACACAGTATTAAAAAGTCGATCGAACGGTGAGTTTAATAACGTAAAACGATTTTCAAGGAGCATTATTTTAAACATCTAACAAGTAGTTTCGTCACTCAAACACTTTAAGGCCTGGGTCAGGAATGTAAAGTAGAAATATGGTTGGACAGCTATATCTCTTGTTATATTTGTTTTACCAAGCTGAACTTTTCCCTGATGATAAAACTCGGTGACCCGTCTTGCCTTAACGTATTATCTTGACCACGTGACATGTCACGTTACCGTTTTATTAAATTTTGGTAAATCGGCGAATTGGTGGCGAATTTTCGGTCTATTGATTAATAAATGAGCATTTTCGAAGCAGATTGAAATTATCTACTTTGCTACGTTTGGAATGATCTTCCTTGATTTCGTTTTTAAAAGATATAGATGATCAAAGGTCAAATTTTGTCGAAAAAGGCGACCTTTCACCCTTTAAAATTTTTCTGAGAAAAGAGGGACGGTCATTCCAAACGTGAGAGGATGAAAATGATTGATCTGTATCTAAAACGCGTTTTTGCGGGATGATATTACTAAAACCCGCCACCAATTCCTCAAATAAAGGCTATTTTCCGCTAAACATCACGTGACATGTCACGTGACCTGTCTGAAGTACCAATTCTACTTTAAAATGTTCAGGACGTTAAAACCTAACTGTGTGGTAAATCTGGTTTCATTGCCATTTATACTTTCAAAAATATAACTACTAAATTATTTTTACCGGTAAAAGCCTTTGACCCAGGCCTTAAACTGCTTGAGCAGTTTAACAGGGGAGCATTTCAGTGAACATCAATTGAAAACAGATACAAAATAATTAATCGTGACCTGATGCGGTCGCGGTCAACCGTGAATACTCCATGAAAGGTTTTCGCATGAGTGAACAGTTTATTGTGTCGACTTCAGTACGTTTTTTTTTAAACAGAAGAGTTTTTAAGCTCATTAGCCTTTGGCAAAATACTCTAATCTAGTAGCTCATGTTGACTATCCCTCTACAATACTTCCTAAATGACAAAAAACATCTTCCACATAAACTTCACTTTCCCATGGAAACTACTAGTCGTATAAATAAACAGCGGGACACATCGTTCGAATTCTTCTTCAATTCTCTCGACTGTTGACCTTTAAAAACATTTAATCACGACTTGAATCATTCGAAAATTCATACAGCTTGTCAATTTTGTGACTTTCATGATTAGTGTCTTCTTTTTTCTTTTCGGCAATCGAGTATGGTTAAACCTGTATGAGCGGGCACTTTCGGTAAATGAGCTACTTTCTTAAAAGAGACTTCTATAATTACAGGTATCTTCTGTTTATAAAAGTGTTCGTGCGAGAATTTATTCAATGTAGAGCATTTCTGCGATAAGATATTGAGTACTTCGGTCAGAATTTAAAGAATAACTAACTTGACACAGTGCAAGCGACCATGAAACGACCTTAAACGCCTGATGTTCAAACCCGGGGTAGGGGGGGGGACTCTCGATCTTATATGCAAAGGTTGACAAATTTTCGTTTTTAGCTGTCAAACTATCGTTTAAGGTGCACTAGAAGAAATAATAATTAAATGAAACGTTCTTATTTATTAATTTCTCGGTTTTCAGGCTTGATTTCCGCTGATCTCTCGATTACTCGAGTCGGGTCTAAAAGTGCCCA
The DNA here is from genome assembly GCA_019787425.1 of Platygyra sinensis. Classification (NCBI taxonomy): domain Eukaryota; kingdom Metazoa; phylum Cnidaria; class Anthozoa; order Scleractinia; family Merulinidae; genus Platygyra; species Platygyra sinensis. Next base: position 114,396 of record JAHPZR010013344.1, read on the forward strand.
CGGGATCCTTTCTTGAGCAATAGCTAGTAATCGAACCTATTCCGTTTTAAGTGGTATGTTTTAGGAGTATAATGAAGCCACATAAGCCCTCATAAGTCTCCCGTAGGAGTTAAATTCAAATTTGCCGAAGAGCACTCCTTGCGGCTTTTTCATATGGAAGCTCCCCCGGGTTTCCAAATGTCTAACGGAAAGTCATGGAGTGATGGAGTAAATCGCCCCAAACCGACAACTTGGAAAATATTATTTTCCAAGTTAAAAAGCCGCTATTTTATAGGAACTTTTAATCACCTCTCTGGGACGAGGCTTTCAAAGCTATTTTAAAAACAGTTCTGAGGACTAAACCATGATAATGAAACAAAACATTAAGAAGGAGTGAGTTAACATCACTGACTTCATCAGATAGCGTTTCTTTAGCTGAACTTCTGTGATTTCGTAACTTGTCATAGAAACACGACTTCAAATCATGTTAGACATGCTACACCAATTTTGTACCCCTTATATCGGCCTCGTTTATGATATGTTTTTCTTTTGAAATGAAGCAGTCTACGGCGAAAAAAAATTTAGGAGTTCACTTTGACTAATTCCTAAGAGCTCGGTTGTGTTCCACTTTTGTCTTTAAACAGACCGCTTAAGCTTGTACGTTACTGACACAAAACCTTAAAAACCTAATTGTTATTTGCATAAGACTGTAAATTTCATCAAATTAACATTTGCTTTTCAAACTAATTGTTCATCGCGTTTCTTAGAGTATTAAGTAATACTGTATAAATAAAAACTAAGAGTCAATCATAATCCTGTTAAACCTTCGACTTTCGTAGTTTTGGTGTAGTTTCCGCCCATAGTTAAGAAATAGATTACTCTCTCATCTTCCAATCATGCGACTCGAATCCAATCACAGAAAATTGTTGTTAATATGAAATCATGCCATCACGGTCGCTCCATGATAGAAAAGGAAAAGAATTTTGAGAAATAGCTTCTTCTCTGCTCAGCGGTGTTGGTCGCCCTGATTTTGATGCCAATTAACAAACTTGAAAGTCAATGATTACTTGCAAGGAAAACTAACAAATGACACTCTCTTTCAGTGTGAACTGGTCGATCTTCATGTACATTTGCTCGGATCTTGATCAACAGCTGTAAAAGCCTCTAGATTACAGATCAAAAGCTATCGGTTACTGCTCATTATTTTCACTCTATACTGATCAGTCTCAGAACAGATCTAGAAGCTTCAGACAGTTTCAGGAACTCGACTTCAGTAAAAGTGATCGATGACGGGCCTAATTAAAGCGATTTCACTCTCTCCTTGGAAAAGTTTTACGTTTTAGAGCAATGGACTACTGGTGTTGCCATTATAACCATTATGTCGATAGTCGAAGAAAAAAAAACTCCTCGAGGCAACAAACATGTTTCCAAATATTTCCAAACTGCAACGGTTTTCAAGCACAGAAACGCCAAACTTAAACACTATCTCCATTAGCACGTTGCATTTAAAAATACTGAAAAAACAAACCTGCATTCACATCCACTGTTAGAGAACCAGAGACAGCAGGACCCCAGCAGCAATACAGTGAGAAATTCAGAGTGAGACTGAGAGGAACTGGAGTGTATGGACCGGGACAGTACAGATGCAGTCGCCGCTTGACGTCAACTAAAAATAGTCTGTAGTGTCTGTCTGAGGTCACTTTGATTAATTACTAAGAACTCCGCTGTGACTGTTTGTGTCAGGTTTGAATATACTGATGAGCTTGTTTTATCACTGGCGGGCGGAAGCCCAGTGTTAACTGTGTTAACAAGTTTAAAATCATATGTACTTTTTCAAGCATAAGCTAGAAAGAACCAAAAAAACTACGTTTGAACATCACTGACTTCATCAGATTGTGTTTCTTTTATTACTTTAGATCAGACTGGGCAACAGTGTTACTGACGTTTTAATTAGTCATACTTCACCAATGTTGTGCCCCGCATTATATTGGGGGCGTCTGTTATCCATTTCTCATGGTTTCAAAGTAAATAGAAACGGACCTTGGTCGCGATCGGCCTGTTTCGCCTTGACAAAATTTTGTCCGACCTTACCGAACTTCAAAGAAGTCGCGACAAAAAATCGGCGAGGCCGTTGGGCTCGCCGATTTAATGTCAGGCGATTTTATTGCGCTTTTTTGTTTGTTCAGGATCACAAAATCCATTAACGCGCGAACAGGTATGGCATCATGTTAATTCAAAAGTGCGCCAAACTGAAAAGTACTTCAGTGCAACAAGCATGGACAGAGAAAATTTCGCTTGCTTTCCGTCCCAAAATTTCGATTTTCAGCGGTCTCAAGGAGCAGCTGGCGTTGGGCCGTACATGTCATTACTGACAGATAAACAGGAACAGAGAGGGAGTTTATTTAACTATTACCGCTCCCAAACTTTTTTAAAAAAAAGCCACTATTTTACAGGAACTTCTAATCGCCTTTCTGGGACGTGGCTTTCGCTAAGCAAAACGTTACATCAAGAAAACAAAGCTATTTTGAAAACAGTTCTGAGGACAAAACCATGATAATGATACAAAACATTAAGGAGTGAGTTAACATCACTGACTTCATCAGATAGCGTTTCTTTAGTTGAATTTCCGTGATTTGGTAACTTGTCATAGAAACACGACTTCAAATCATGTTAGACATGCTACACCAATTTGTCCCCCTTATATTGGCCTCGTCTATGATCATATGTTTTTCTTTTGAAATGAAGCAGTCTGCGGCGAAACAAAATTTAGGAGTTCACTTTGACCAATTCCTAAGAGCTCGGTTGTGTTCCACTTTTGTCTTTAAACAGACCGCTTTAGCTTGTACGTTACTGACACAAAACCTTAAAAAAACCTAATTGTTATTTGCATAAGACTGTAAATTTCATCAAACATTTGCTTTTCAAACTAATTGTTCATCGCGTTTCTTAGAGTATTAAGTAATACTGTATAAATAAAAACTAAGAGTCAATCATAATCCTGTTAAACCTTCGACTTTCGTAGTTTTGGTGTAGTTTCCGCCCATAGTTAAGAAATAGATTACTCTCTCATCTTCCAATCATGCGACTCGAATCCAATCACAGAAAATTGTTGTTAATATGAAATCATGCCATCACGGTCGCTCCATGATAGAAAAGGAAAAGAATTTTGAGAAATAGCTTCTTCTCTGCTCAGCGGTGTTGGTCGCCCTGATTTTGATGCCAATTAACAAACTTGAAAGTCAATGATTACTTGCAAGGAAAACTAACAAATGACACTCTCTTTCAGTGTGAACTGGTCGATCTTCATGTACATTTGCTCGGATCTTGATCAACAGCTGTAAAAGCCTCTAGATTACAGATCAAAAGCTATCGGTTACTGTTCATTATTTTCACTCTATACTGATCAGTCTCAGAACAGATCTAGAAGCTTCAGACAGTTTCAGGAACTCGACTTCAGTAAAAGTGATCGATGACGGGCCTAATTAAAGCGATTTCACTCTCTCCTTGGAAAAGTTTTACGTTTTAGAGCAATGGACTACTGGTGTTGCCATTATAACCATTATGTCGATAGTCGCAGGAAAAAAAAAAAACTCCTCGAGGCAACAAACATGTTTCCAAATATTTCCAAACGGCAACGGTTTTCAAGAACAGAAACGCCAAACTTAAACACTATCTCCATTAGCACGTTGCATTTAAAAATACTGAAAAAAACAAACCTGCATTCACATCCACTGTTAGAGAACCAGAGACAGCAGGACCCCAGCAGCAATACAGTGAGAAATTCAGAGTGAGACTGAGAGGAACTGGAGTGTATGGACAGTACAGATGCAGTCGCCGCTTGACGTCAACTAAAAATAGTCTGTAGTGTCTGTCTGATTGGCAATTAGAGGTCTCAAAGAAAGCCGCAATGAACAGAAAACAGTTGTCAAGGATTAAATTGACATTCCCTCACTAATACTTTTCCAGGGGCTTGGCTCTCGCTTACAAAACACTACGGGAAACAAGGCAAAGCTATTTACAACACAGCCCTGAGGGCTATAGAGTCTACAGACCATGATAATAATGCATACATAAAAAGACATCGAGTTAGTGTATTTATACCATCAGACGAACCTTTCTCTATACGTAGGTAATGTTGCTTATCGATAATTGGTTCGAATTCTAAGATTGGTTAACGGAATACATGGAATAAACAGTAAAGATATAGCTACAAACTCCTCCAGAAATAGAAAGATAGACCTGCCGTCAATTAGACATTCCTTCTCTAAAATTATAAGAGTTGTATCATCAAACTCTGATGAGGAAAATAGTTTTTGGAGAAACATCAAAAAAATATTTTAATCTTAGTTATCAGTTATAAAGACTGTTTCAAACTGAATTTATGTCACATCCAACTACATCAGCTTTACGCTTGAATACCGATGAGCTGTGTTTACAGGTTTGAAAATACATCAGTGTCCTTCTGCGGAACTTAATGAAAAAAAATTTAAAAAATCTTATGTTTTAGCATCATTGATTTAATCAGATCGTGATCCTTTACTTTTAGTCAAGATTTGGCAACAGTGTTACTGACAGTTACAGCAATTAATTTTGTACCCATTATATTGGGCTCGTATATTATCTGTTTTGCTTTTAAAATGAAGCAGTATGCTATTAAACCAAATTCATCACGCTCGAGTTCACTTTGATTAATTACTAAGAACTCCGCTGTGACTGTTTGTGTCAGGTTTGAATATACTGATGAGCTTGTTTTATCACTGGCGGGCGGAAGCCCAGTGTTAACTGTGTTAACAAGTTTAAAATCATATGTACTTTTTCAAGCATAAGCTAGAAAGAACCAAAAAAACTAATGTTTGAACATCACTGACTTCATCAGATTGTGTTTCTTTTATTACTTTAGATCAGACTGGGCAACAGTGTTACTGACGTTTTAATTAGTCATACTTCACCAATGTTGTGCCCCGCATTATATTGGGGGCGTCTGTTATCCATTTCTCATGGTTTCAAAGTAAATAGAAACGGACCTTGGGGGCCGGTCGCACTAGGCAGAATTTTTGTTTACTTTGCAAAAAAAAAATAAAATAAACTGTCAACGAGTGTTGCAGACGAGTCGCGATCGGCCTGTTTCGCCTTGACAAAATTTTGTCCGACCTTACCAAACTTTAAAGAAGTCGCGACAAAAAATCGGCGAGCCCCGCCGATTTTTTGTCAGGCGATTTTATCGCGCTTTTTTGTTTGTTCAGGGTCACAAAATCCATTAACGCGCGAACAGGTATGGCATCATGTTAATTCAAAAGTGCGCCAAACTGAAAAGTTCTTCAGTGCAACAAGCATGGACAGAGAAAATTTCGCTTGCTTTCCGTCCCAAAATTTAGATTTTCAGCGGTTTCAAGGAGCAGCTGACGTTGGGCCGTACATGTCATTACTGACAGATAAACAGGAACAGAGAGGGAGTTTATTTAACTATTACCGCTCCCAAACTTTTCCAAGCCAGATCATAAACGAAGAACCAAGTTCAAGGTCTATTTCCCCCGAACCTACTTCTTCTACTGCCGATGCCTCTGCAGCTGCTGCACAGAAGAAGAAACAGTAAGAAACATTGAAAAGGGGAAACAATTTGATTGACGTTTTAGGCATAAAAGATAAGATTGTCACTTCCCAGTGCGACCGCATTTGACAAAACATTTGGAACAAAAATTTGTTGAACCAAAATTTTTCCTGAAATTCGGCCGAGCTTACAAAATTTTTGTCGCCTACTGCGACCGGCCCCTTGTTGCAAAAAGTTACCATTCAGTTTTCTTTTTACACACCTAGCGTAGCTCTTGGCCAGTTGTTTTATCTCGGATACTCAGGGATCAATAAAATACTGAAAAGTTTGCTGACTGACAAGTGCAGTGAGTGGTTATTAAGTCATTTATTATATGATCCCTGGTGCAAAACGTTATAGTCGAAGGGAAATAATCTGTATACCTTTAGATAAGTCCAACACATGAGCTAAACAACTCACCAAGAGAAGAGAGAAGCAAAAAGTGTATCCTTTATCCTCTCTTTAAAACGGCGGCTAAAATAGACGAGCGACAAATCAGTATTACGGATGAATTTTCACGATCTCGTCGAGACCCAAGAGCAGATATGGGAGGCGAGAAAGAATGTCATCTTAAAAATATGGAAGCTTATTCTTTTTAAAGTGTCTATATCGCCAACAGGGTTTTTATAGTTATGGTAGCTCTATACTGTGTAAAAGGGTATTCTAAGAAAAAAAATTGGATTCTGAGATTTTAACCCCCTAAGATATCGCCTTAAAGTTCCTGCTTCAGCCACGCCCAATGAATTTGACCGTGAGTCAATGCAGAAAAGAGTCTGGGTTTCTGAATGGGTCGTGACGTCAAGTCAGGAATCACGAGATCCTTCTAGTTTAGGTAATTGTTGTTTCAGTAGTGGTGAGGTGTTTTCCTCGCCAAAAAACAAACAAATTGAAGTTTGCGAAGCAATGCGGTCGTCAAGCAAGCAAAATAAAAGCATTAAGCTTCGAGATATTCCTGAAGTGACGTCATTCGTCACCAATCTAACATTACGCGGTCATCTTCATTGGGCGTGGCCAAGGCGGGAAATTTAAAGCTTGATTTTATGGCAAAAAGCATCGGAATTCACTTTTTGGGGTTTGAAGACATTTTTAGATGTTATAGAGATGATGAAAACCTAAAATAACTTTTTGGTGGTATAGACACTTTAAATTTTGCTATCGTCTTGAAAATTTCCTGTAAATGAACAAATCGTAGTTTCTGAAGGTCCCAACTCTTGGCTGAATCTGTTCATAGGTGCAATTTCACCTTCGTCCGTCGCTCCTCTCTCCAAAGTAGATTATTGTCTGGAGCCACAAGAGGCAACCGAGGGCATATATGCATGCTCCTAAAGGAAATCGTGCAAAAATTGGAGAGCCTTACTATGATCCGGTTCGGGGATCAATATCGGTATCTGGGCAACCGCACACCTACCCCTCCCCTAACCCAACATGTTATAATAAGTTAATAAGTTAGTGTTACTGTTGGGTTAGGGGAGGGGTAGGTACGGGTAATTAAACAATTCATACACTTCTATACGCTTTCATAAACCTTCATAGACATTCATGCAAGTTCATACACCTTCATGCATCTTCATGCCCGCTCATACACGTTCATACACCTTCAAGTTCGTTCATCCACATTCATGCACATTCATGCACCTTCATGAACCTTCATGCACCTTCATGCACCTTTATACACCTTAATACACCTTCATGTACCTTCATACACCTTTATGCACGTTAGTAAACCTTCATACACTTTCATACACCTTGATACACGTTCATGCACCTTCATACACCTTTATCTAACTTCATACACCTTTATCAATTTTCATACACCTTCATGCAACTTCATACATTTTCATGCACCTTCATACGCTTTCATACACCTTCATCCACCTTCATACGCCTTGATACACCTTGATACACCTTCATACGCCTTCAGACACCTTCATACACCTCATACGCGTTCATACACCTTCATACACCTTCATCCACCTTCATAGGCCTTCATACGCCTTCATACGCCTTCATACGCCTTCATCCATCTTCATACACCTTCATGCACTTTCATACAACTTCATACCTCCTTCTTGCATCTTCATGCACCTTCGTACACCTTCATACCCCTTCATGCACCTTCATCCACCTTTATACGCCTTCATACACTTTCATGCGCCTTTAGACACCTTCATACGCCTTTATACGACTTCATACACCTTCATACACCTTCATACACCTTCTTAAACCTTCATACACCTTCATACGCCGTGATACGTCGTCATACGCCTTAATACGCCTTCATCCACCTTGATCCACCTTCATACACCTTCATGCACCTTCATACACGTTCATACACCTTCATCCACCTTTATACGCCTTTATTCACTTTTATACACCTTCATACGCTTTCATCCACCTTCATACACCTTCATAGACCTTCAGACACCTTTATACACGTTCACTTTTATACACCTTCATTCACTTTGATACGCCTTTATCCACCTTTATACACCTTTATACGCCTTCATACATATTTATGCGCCTTAATACGTCTTTACACACATTCATACACCTTTATACACCTTTACACACCTTCATACGCCTTCATGCACCTTCGCACAT
>JAHPZR010013346.1:0-2500 GCA_019787425.1 Platygyra sinensis
ATTAATGAGTGCCACTTGATGATCAAATTAGAAGATAATTATACATGAGAGTCATATATTCTTCACTGAACTCCATCTTCTACAGGTTATCATTAGCTCAGGCACGAAATGAGCAATGACAAGTTGGCACTGAAAACATACTTTTTCCCTTTTCTCTTTTTTGTGAACTTTTTTTCCTATGGACGAATTTGTCTGCTTGTTCCTGAAAGCTGACAATTCCTTTTAAATTGACTTTTGCAGATATCAGAGAGGTTTTAAAGAATTACTTTGGTGAGGACAAGAAAGGTATGTCATACAGCTGCATTATTACTTACATAACAGTGAGAATAATGATAGTAATTGCAAAATTCATGATTATAATATAATAATGATATTTGATAAATAATCTTTTCTCTGTTTGCTCTTTGCAAATTCTAGAAAGTATTATGATAAAGAACTAAATAACGATAACAATAACAAAGAATATAAGTAAACAAATTGCTTAGAAAAAAGACCAAAACTGATTTGGCTGGTGACCAATCAATTTTATAAGATACATGTCAAGAATTGAATGATTACTCCACTGGGCAATACTTTTGGAGTAGAGCTGTATTCGCAAAGGAAAGAATTATGACTTGTAGGGACGATCAAGTTTACATTGCTAGAAAGTGAATGTTCATATTTCACTTTCAATTCACTCCCGAATATTGGAAGCTATTTGCCTTGGAAATGGAGCCACTAACATCAGAAATGGAAAGAATGAAACTCAAGGAGCTAGTCTGAGTGGCATCGCTGCACTTTTTTGGGATGAAATGTACCGCGTTAAAAGACTGAATGATTGAGAACATGAGAACTCCGAAGGAATGGGATTTGCAGTTCGTGCATGTGAATTAAATGACCGTTTCCCTATTTTGTTTCCATGACGAAAATAAATTGATACATAGTGAAGTTTCTTTTGAAATCAAAGAGACAAGCAGAATAAAACCGCGATCTTCAAATAGCCCAAAAGTTCAAGGAAGTTTAAAATATAACAATGTTATGTGAAAAGAAAATCGCCATAATTCTAATTCCAGGTTTTTCCCTGGGTACTCCAGTTTTCCCCTCTCACCAAAAACCAAAATAGTTCCAGTGATGTAAGCAAGTTTTTTGAACTACTGTTTGTTTGATATTGTCTTTTATAATTAGAATACAAACACGGTAAAAACTGAATAAGTACAACCAAGCTGTAAATGCTATAGCTAAATTACGCAACCTTAATCAATTGACAAAATGTTACAAGTTAAAAATGCTGTCACGACTGATGTAAAATCAACAGTTAAATTCTTTAAATGTAAGTAAACACGCACTGACATTGACAAGTGAATTCTTACCAGAATTAATCAATCACGCGCAATTGTACTTAAAATATGAAATTAAAAAAAACTAAACATGCAATATAAATGCCTTGGTCTCGCTCCTTATTCACTAAAACTCGAATTCCCTTTGAAGTTGCATCGATCTTTAAAGCTGCTCTTTTACTTTATGATTATGATGAAATTTGCAACCTTGGTGCAAATTGATGAAAACTGCAACTTGTGAAAACATGCTGACGTGTGCTCTATCGTGAGCTTTACTGTACTCAAGAGAGCTTAATTACGAGAACAGAAAATTTAAAAGCCAGTGAGGATCTTGAAAATTATGGCATTGATAATAAAGATTAACGCAATGATCCGACGTTTCGAAGTCACCCTGACTTCATTTTCAAGGATTAAATTCAAATTTGAGTTCAAGGTCTTATTTATCATAAAAAAAGTACAATGGAACTGTTTCTAAGGTCATAAAGCGTGAAAAAGTACAATAGAACTGTTCCTAGGTGTAAAGCGTGAAAATTTAAACAAACACTTTAGCCCGCACTGAGTCTGCTTGAGTGTTCAAATGGGGATTCTTGCAATTGTCACGTATGGTCCGTATGAACAGCATCCCGTAGATCAGACAATGAAATTTACTGTTACAACTTGGTTTTTCGTTGTGTTTGTGAATAAATCATGTGTCAACCAACCGCGGATGCCCGGTAGGTAGAGATGCTAGAGATGCTCTAGGCTGCACCTCGAGCTTCTCTTACCGCGCTACCTTCGTGCTCTGCCAACTATCCGCGTGCATCCCGAATTGGATGGACGCACGCTAGACATTGTCCATTCCTTAACTGTATCACACGGACGATACTTAAATTGATAAACTACGCATTGGTTACTCACTACTACAGGTTTTACTTCGCTGTGCTTAAGGTCTTTCTCTATCTTTGCACTGGTGAACACGGGTACTACGTCAGCCTTTCCGATTTTCAAACTAAGATCTTTGAATTGCTCAAGGTCGGCACACACTAAGGGACTAGTCGCAGGGACTTGTCGCAGGGACTTGCTTCGAGGACCAGTCCCCTAGTGTGTACTCGTATTTTGCATCGAAATTCTAGTCGCAGGGACTACATTTTTGGTCGCAGGGACTACATTTTTGGTCCCTGCGACTAGTCTCACGAATTAAGCTG
>JAHPZR010013346.1:7500-12860 GCA_019787425.1 Platygyra sinensis
TCTGAATATTGAAAGTTCATAGCACGATTAACTCTGCCAATGAATTTGAGCTCAAAGGGCTGAATACTCTTTGTGCGACGCGGGTTTAAAACTCACAATTTTACAAATAATGTATGAACTCATTAGCGCTTTTGCCACCCAGAAATTTTGCAGTTTTTTAAAAGACAATTTCTGGTTGTATATTACACCCAAGGAGCTAAAAATTTCACGATGCACTAAGTTTCACTAGCTCTTTAACCATTTGGAGTCAATTCATATCTAAAATGTTGCCTTCTGTATGCAAAGCCGTATGCTAATGAGCCAAATTGTAAACAGTGACGTCAGCAAGAACCCCTCTATTCACTGATGCGGATCGATCCGCACGATCCGCCCGACGCAGAACCGCTGTTCCGTTTACTGCTGAAATCCAAATACCTATCATGTATGACTGCAGCAAATAATAACACACCTATGAGTGTTTGTGACTGAAATACATGGAAAGCGTAAGGAAAACAGAAGACCAAAATCTGCAGTGCATAGACACTTCAGGATTGTGTACACCAACCAGTTCATAATACTTGCAACAGTGATTAACGATTATTGATCAAAACTGCTTTTAAAGTTGGTGGATGAGTAAACGCGTTTAGAGCGGTTTTCAGTTGAGCGTCGAAAGTAATTAATGAATTACTTTGGTTTTCCATTAACTTCACACAGTGATTGGTTCAAAGTTCTCGCGCCACTTTTTCAACTAATCAGAAGTGAAACCAAAACCAATCGTAGCTCACGCGTGCACATTTTCCCGTGCTTTGTGTCGGCCACGTGTAATTACTTCGACTTTGGTTTACTAGATTGTCTCCGTCCTTTTTTGTTTGGCCAAAGTAATTACTTTGGTTTTACGACACGCATTTGAAAACCCCTCTACAGTTAGCTGAAAGGCAATTGTGATACGGATCACCTGCGTAAAAACGCTGACCAGAACGAAACTACTCATAACCTTGTCAAATTTATACAAACAAAAAAATTTTTTGGCTGAGCGCGGAAAGGCCTAGGTACGAGTTTAGCGCTTCAGTGTTACGCAGGATTTGTAAGCAGCGGCTTTCCCGGTAAAATCGCGTAAGATAAAAGAGATGACAACAGGAGACAAAGGTAAACTATTCATTCTTTTCATTCCTTTATTTACTCTCTCCCTACTCAGCAAGATTGTGTGCTCCCTGTGACTTGCCTTTCAAAAACTTTTGCAAACTCGCCAAACGAGCAGAAACAACAAGAAACTATCAAACACAGGTTTTGGTTATGATAAAGCATTGTTTGGCAAACTCACAAATTAACTCGATACGGGAGTAAACAGTTTTCTTACGGAACTTTTCTCGACAAAGTTTACGGGAATAACTAGCCGGCGAGCGGATTTTATTCATTCACGGCGCGAAATTAAAGAAATTCTCGACCCTGAAAAACACACCTTTTCCATTAAATCAGAGCATAAAAGTCCATAGAAGAGTCCTGGTTCTTCTCTGCCTTATTCCCTGTTATCGTTGTGAAAAATCGGCAAGAGAATCTCGCAACTCTCACCATTTCATCACACAACGTGACAACATCCACGCGAGAGCCCAAGACACGTGCATGGATCAGCGCGGATATATGACGTCAGGATGGCGCAATTTGTTCTAAAAATAGAAAAACTGTCCCATATCATGGGTCCGCGCGCATCCCAAGACTTACGGTCTCCGTCCCTGATTATGGCTCCTGGTTTTATACCATGCCATAGAAAATACAGCCAATCAGAATGCAGGAAAACCGTTGTATATTCCTCGGTATTCCACCGAACCTTCCCATCAGTCAGTGCAATTTAACGGTATCACACCCAACCTTCCCATCGTGCACCGCATCGATTATGTAAGGCCACGTATTTTCTATGACATGGTATAAAATAGTTATGCAAGACTTTCTCGTAGTATACGACAGAATATTCCACTCGTCACTTGTATTTTAGCGGAGCTCCGGCGGCCCGAAGAACCTCCTAGCGGAGCCTCATAACTATAGAAACAGGATCACATGCATACATAGAAATAGAAACCCACGCAACTCTTTTCTCACGGTAAAAATGGCTAGCAGCATGGATCGCGGGCGCGTGCGCCCAACGACGACGACGTCGCGCAACATGGCGGCCATCCAGCTAATACCAAGTCATGCAGTCTTGGATTACAGCATTTATCTTTGATATTATGTTTAATTGACAGCTGTCATATCAAGGGATCCGCTGACCAGTATCACGTGACCACATTGCGGGCTCAGGTTTAGGCTCATCAAGGTGGCCTGTTTTTTGAAGTTGACCGCTGATCAAGTGCTGGTATTCGATTAAATCGCGGGCTGATGTTAGTTTAACTTATTGAAAACAGGGCAGGATTGTTTGGAAGCCGGTTAACGCTAACCCAGGTTTAAAAGTTAGCCTAATTGTAACTTTTTTCTCCTATACAAATGTTTATTTGCTGCTTTGTTTTGTGTATATGGTGATTATTAAAACTCAAAACAGGAGGCCAAACAATGTACAGAAAACCTCACCGCAAAGTTACAAAACTCAGATCAAATTTATCCCTTTTCCTGAGTTAGCTTAATCATAACATGTCCCAGGAGCTACGGTTTTAGGCTGGCCTAAATCTATATATTCTTTGCATACACACTCATCTAAAAGGCTCGTGTGTATACGAAGAAAATACAAGTGACTCTTGGAATATTCCACGGTATACCACTCGAAAGGATTGCATAACTAGTATGTATTTAAGGCGAATGTAAAGTTTTTTTGAGCTATTGTTTGCCTTTTTATCTGAATACTGAATAGGTTTACGTATGCCGGACAAGGTTATGAGTAGTTTCGTTCTGGTCAGCGTTTTTACGCAGGTGATCCGTATCACAATTGCCTTTCAGCTAACTGTAGAGGGGTTTTCAAATGCGTGTCGTAAAACCAAAGTAATTACTTTGGCCAAACAAAAAAGGACGGAGACAATCTAGTAAACCAAAGTCGAAGTAATTACACGTGGCCGACACAAAGCACGGGAAAATGTGCACGCGTGAGCTACGATTGGTTTTGGTTTCACTTCTGATTAGTTGAAAAAGTGGCGCGAGAACTTTGAACCAATCACTGTGTGAAGTTAATGGAAAACCAAAGTAATTCATTAATTACTTTCGACGCTCAACTGAAAACCGCTCTAAACGCGTTTACTCATCCACCAACTTTAAAAGCAGTTTTGATCAATAATCGTTAATCACTGTTGCAAGTATTATGAACTGGTTGGTGTACACAATCCTGAAGTGTCTATGCACTGCAGATTTTGGTCTTCTGTTTTCCTTACGCTTTCCATGTATTTCAGTCACAAACACTCATAGGTGTGTTATTATTTGCTGCAGTCATACATGATAGGTATTTGGATTTCAGCAGTAAACGGAACAGCGGTTCTGCGTCGGGCGGATCGTGCGGATCGATCCGCATCAGTGAATAGAGGGGTTCTTGCTGACGTCACTGTTTACAATTTGGCTCATTAGCATACGGCTTTGCATACAGAAGGCAACATTTTAGATATGAATTGACTCCAAATGGTTAAAGAGCTAGTGAAACTTAGTGCATCGTGAAATTTTTAGCTCCTTGGGTGTAATATACAACCAGAAATTGTCTTTTAAAAAACTGCAAAATTTCTGGGTGGCAAAAGCGCTAATGAGTTCATACATTATTTGTAAAATTGTGAGTTTTAAACCCGCGTCGCACAAAGAGTATTCAGCCCTTTGAGCTCAAATTCATTGGCAGAGTTAATCGTGCTATGAACTTTCAATATTCAGAACTGTTTTTCTGGTAGCTCGATCAGAAACTGAATCGCTTATGCTAATGAGGCAAATATTGTAAACAAGGATTCAGTAATAGATCGACACGATGAAATACAAGTATGGGGGTAGGGCTTATCTGGGACAACCCAATCTGGTAGTGATTATTTCATTTTGGTCTGTTTTGTCACAGAAAATTTGTATTGTATAGCAGGGCACCACACGTCTGACCAGCCGCATACAAGACGTGACTTGAATATTTGATAACTCGACCGGGAGCAACACACTTGATTGCACACATACAAAGAATTCTTATTGTTTTTTTATACGGGAATATTTAATTAACTGAACGGAACAAACATATAATTGATTGAAGTCTGTGTGTGAGAAACCCCATTGACAAACCACCACACATCCAATTGTTAAACAAACTCAATGGTTCTATTTGTTGATGAAGTATTTTCTTTATAAAACCATGATGTGGATTTTCTTTAATCGCACAGTGCTGTTACGCACAATTTACTCTAAGTGCACGCACAAACGTATTTTCTCTAATTGTCATTCTGATAATATTTTTTGGTGGTAATTATTTCATTTGTGAACGATGCGGTGAATCCTGCAATCGGAAAGATATCTTGAAACGCCACATCAAGAAACATTCCCAAGAGACGACCCACCAATGTCAGCATTGCTCTCGTAAGTTCTATCGCCATGACGAGGAACGCCGAGATGGCGGCAAGCGAAAATATCCCGAAGGAGAAGGAAATGGGGAGCAGAGAGTAAAACAATGAAGATGGGATGACGTTACGGCCAATACGACTACGGAGGGGAATAATGTACACTCGGGTGAGGATACTTTTAAAGAATGATTATTGAAATTTGAAACTCCGCAATGCTCACCCGATTTAACGCCATGCTTGGTAATAGGTTTGAAGCCTCACCCATTTAGTCATAAACATCACCCGTTTTTATTTTTGATAGCGAGGATGTACATCTGGACTTGCAAAACACGGGTCTCTCTTCCAAGGAGAGATGATTTTCCCCTTTCCCTTTCACATTATAACGTCTAAACGAAACTCTTCAGTTGTCTTATTGCTTGGCGCGGGCTGGAGTCGTGGGCGCGGTATCTGTAGACCGTATGTTTTGTAAGGATGTGTGTGTACGAGTGAGTCAAATGTGCGTGTGTAAGAATCTGAGTATATCTAACACGTGTGTTATTCTTGATATATGTATTTATTTTTGTAAATTGTTGCATATAATAATTAAAATCAAATCAGTGAAAAAAAAAAAGAAAATTTGTACAAAACAAACAAAAAAGTCGTTACATAAAATGTGTTTGTTAACAACGTACATCACCGCTGGTTGTTTTCTACTTCTGATAAATATGATCGCAATGAAACCACAGGGAGCAGAGGAGTCCTATTTGACCGTATTTCTAGTTAAATTCACCGTACAATTGTGGCGCGAATCGATGTGCTAAATCAAATCGCGGTGCGATCGAACCGTAAACATGCGGCTGTGTCACCTGCGCTACCTGTGGCCGTGTTACGCGTCGGTCGAAATCCTATCCT